>CM024753.1:129221522-129413849 GCA_014218235.1 Colocasia esculenta | reverse complement strand
GCTTCGGCGTACAGGTTTAGTTGGTGACCCTACATCATTAGAGGAGACCGTGGAGTGTGACTCCGAGCGTGGCAAGTAGCTTAGTGGAGTCGTCATCGGGACATTTTGCTTTCATTGTATGTAATTGAGGCATTGTAATAGAAACACTATGTAATTTGTGGACAACTGTAACGGCCCCGGCGCCCGGTCCCCGCTCCCACCAAGGTCCGACCGTCGGCACCGCCGCCCACGGGTCCGGAGACCCGGAAGGGCTAACGGATCGGTCTAACGAGATATGTGACGAAAAGTAAGTAACGACAAACGTACTAAAGATGTACCAACTAGTGCAAGAAGAAGTCTAACACAACGTGCAAGTCTAGTACAGTCCCAAAGTAGTAAAGGTACAAGTGCAGAACGGAAAAGGAATAACACGTCCCTTAGGGGCATACCCCGAGGGTGATGTACAGAACTGGGGGAAACACTGCCACTAGAGACACAACTACTGCAGGCCCGTCTCCTCGCTACGCCGCGGAGGGAACTTTTGTGAAGTCTCACCTGCAAAATAGGGAGTGGCTTCACGAAGAAGCCCAGTAGGACTACCAATCTCCCCTGGTTCCACAAGCATATAGACTAGCACAATAATTAAATAAAGCAGTAAGCCTAGTCTACTAAATAGAGTAAAGTGCGGAAGCGTGAAAGAACTACACAGTCGTCGGTCTAAGCCACTCGGCGGTGTAATCACGGGATTGGTATCCCCTTTTGAATTGAAATTATGAGTGTAGGGATTAAGGACTGACCGTGATCGCCACCTAGTATCGCTCGGAGATGTAGACGTGGAGGGCTGACTACCTTGGAAAGAAAGGGTGAAGGAAAGGCTACCTGGTAAAGCGACAGATGCAGCGTCGCCTTCCTTTCTCCTGAACGCGACAGAGGCAAAGGTGCCTTCTTGAACGCGACAGTGGTAGTGTCCCTTCTCTTTCAGAGGGACGGAGTTGTGGATTCTCGTCTTCCGCTCCTCAGCGGCCAAGGGACAGGAGCCTCACTTCGTTCTAACCTTCAAGACCTTCCAAGATGATTCAAACACAAATAAACCCATTAGAACTCGTGTGCAATGGATCTATTCATGAAAAGTGCATGTGCATGAACTATTATGGGAGGAACTCACAGGATTGGGGCTTTTACCCCTGGGGGTGTTAAAGATGGGTGTGTGTTTCATGATCTAATGTTAACTAGAAGGAAAACGACTATGCATGCATGAAATTGATGAAAGAAGAAGAAAAGGGGAGAGGAGATTGGATAGCCGGTGGGAAAACGCCCTGGGGGGCTCTTCTGACGTCTGGAGAAGGATGCTCTTCTTGGAAGATGAAGCTCTCTGGATTCCCGAACTAATGGCTCCGGCCTTGCCCAAAAGATGGAGAAATAAGGTTTTTATGGGTGATTATTCCCAACTCGGGTCTGAGAGGAATAATGGGCAAGAGTCCGACTTTGGGCAAGTATGGCTGTGCAAGGGCCATTGGAACTCGGAAAGGAGTATGTTAGGAAGGTCTGTTTCGAATTTGAAAGGATTTGGACTGATTTGGACGTCCAAAAGAAGCAATTACCATCAATAGCATGGGTCCAAATCAGCCTCGGATTGAGTTTCCTGTTAAAGGCCATGAACGCGACGGCCATCGCGTCGCCTTCTGGATGCGACTGCTCGATATTCGCCTTCTCATATAGAAGGTACTTCAAGTCATTTTCGATTTTCTGAGGATTTAAAATATAGAATTATGATCGCGACATAGTGGTTGTCGTCTTCAGAAAGGCGACTTAATGCCTGTCGCCTTTGGCCTTTTCTACGTTTGGTCGTCCAAACAGCCATGCACAGCCTTCAAGATGAAATGTCGGACTTATACTCAGAGTTATAGCAAGAGATTGGTTTGACCAGGAAGAGCCCTCCAGGGCGACGAACTAATGGGATGATGTCATGATCGGAGAAAGTCAGCTTGACGATGATGAGCCAACGTGGGGCGTCAATGATACGACAAGGGATTTTGCTCGACTTATGGGTCAAAATGGTGTCTACAGGTGGGACCGAAAACCCGTGTAAACCAAGGCACCACAAGAACCCAGCTGTAACTGCAGACAGCAAACTGCCTGGACAAGCACACTGGCTACAGTACACTACTCTAGTCAGCTGGTCAGGTGCGCCACACGTCTTACCCTCAACCAACGGTCCATGTCTGACACCTCCCATCGGAGTGAGACGCGGAACCACAAGTAACCACAACTGCCGTAGTCTGGCCGGACTACGGTCCCACGCCTGGCCCCTCTAGGTGGTACCGAAACCACGTAGAGTGAGGCAGTGAGAACGGACTAGCTGAACTGCGCCGTACGAGTCACACACTACCGGCGTACCAATCTCAGCTATGAGAGCTCCACAAACGACCACGTCGCTGTCCCACCGTTTTCCCCTACTGCTACCAAAGTCAACGACTTGAGCAAACCCCGCCGCCTAGAGCAACACCCTCTAACACAAGCGCGCGGGAACCGGGGGTCCCAGGTAACGGTAACAACCTGTCTCGCGGACAAGCCCTCAAGTGCCTAGCACTGGGCGAAGAGAGAGAGACTAGCAGTAGCACTATACTAGGGAACAACACTGGTGCCAAGAAAACCGAGTCGCAGCGAAAGCAAGACACTGAGCAGGTGGCAAGGTCCCTTCTCTAACTGAGAAGGCGACAGGCCCCGTGTCGCCATCAGGATAGCGACAACCAAGGCGGCGCAACCCTACTGATTTGATAGCGACAAGGCCATTGTCGCTATCAGGTCAGTGCTCCTGAATAGACATAGGAACCGGACGGGAAAAACAGGCAGAAGGTGACGGCCCCCATGTCGCCACTAAGGTGGCGACATAGATGCTGTCGCCTTCAGGAGTTCCTGAAGGCGACGCATCGATGTGTCGCCACCTGGGTGGCGACACCAATGGTGTCGCCTTACCAGGGTGCAACACACCGAGACTCCCTTCTTCAGGGCATCAACCACACTACAATCACAACCGCGGGGAGGGAAACATGTAGGCTATTAAACATGGTTCTAAAGAGCTCAAACCACCCTCTAGAAACCCCAACAAGCATGCACAATAACCTACACTCACATGCATCTCACTCAACATGAAGAACCCTCAAATCCAAGCAATCATTGCATGCAAAGCACCACACAACCACATCCATAACCAAAGCATGAAAACAACCTAGCATGCAAGTTCTGGACTTGGAGACGTGAGGATCCTTGCAAGTGGAACTAGGGGAAGGTTGGGTTCCCTACCTCGAGATGAAGATCCAACCTCAAGGGCCTACTCGTAGGATAGCAACCCCCTCCTCCGAGCTCCGACGCTCCACAAGCCTTCTCCCACGAAACGAGCAAATCCTCTCCCTTGAAGAGCATCCATTGCATGCCAAAAGAGAGGGAGAACAGTGAGAGAGGGAACAAGCAATGGAGAACACTCAAGAGCAAACAAACCACATCAACCTACCTTGCAAGATGGTCAACCACCTCCTCCCAAGTCTCCACGAAGCTCCCAAGCTTTAGTACGCCGGAGATAAGGCTTGCACAGTGCAAAGGGGCGAACTGAGGCTTGTGCTCTCGGCCTGAGCACTTAACCCTTTGAACATGAGAAGGCGACATGGGCCCCGTCGCCTTCAGTAACCTGAAGGAGACATAGGACATGTCTCTATCCCCTGCTCAACGGTCAAGTCCACCTGCGACATCGCACGTGTCAGCCATGCAGCCTGACACCAGAAGGCGACATAGGACCTGTCGCCTCCTTACTGCCAGACTGACACCTGACATCCCTCTTCAGACCACTACACGACACAAGGTGCATGCGGCTGGCAGCATAGACAGAAGGCACATAGGGCCAGTCGCCTTCCAACTGGAAGGTGACAAGCCACATGTCGTCTTCAGAAGGCGACATACCCTATGTCGCCACCGTTGATGGAGGGCGACTGGTCAGGGTAACATGGGATGTTACAATCTAACCAACAAAATATATTTCGTCCTCGAAATTCAGGGCGAAACTAGGGGAACAAAAGTAAAACTGCGTACCTGTCACTCGAACAAGTAGGGAAACTACTCTCGCATCTCGTCCTCACGCTCCCAAGTGGCCTCGCCACCAGTGCGGTGCTTCCAAACCACCTTGACTAGTGGGATACTCCTCCTGCGAAGCTGCTGCACTCTGCGGTCCACCACGCTGACTGGGTGCTCCGGCACGGACAAGTCGGGGGCGACCTCAAGCTGTGAGTAGTCGAGCACATGCGACGGATCTGGCATGTACTTCCTCAGCTGTGAAACGTGGAAGACGTCGTGAACACCTGCCAACTCAAACGGAAGGGCTAACTGGTAAGCGACCTCGCCCACACGCTCCCGGATGGAAAAAGGGCCAACAAACCTCGGGCTGAGCTTGCCCTTCTTCCCAAACCTGAGAACGCCTTTGGTAGGCGAGATCCGAAGGAACACTCTGTCGCCAACCTCGAACTGAAGCAGTCTCCTGCGGACGTCGGCGTAGCTCTTCTGTCTGCTCTGCGCTGTCTGCAACCTGTACCGGATCAGCCTCACTGTGTCTGCACACTGCTGAACTAGCTCCGGACCCAACAACTGCCTCTCGCCAACCTCGTGCCAGTGCAACGGTGTCCTGCACGACCGACCATACAGAGCCTCGTAGGGAGCCATCCCAATGTTGGAGTGAAAGCTATTATTATAAGAAAACTCCACTATGGGAAGGTGCGACTCCCACGTGCTGCCCCAGTCTAGGCAACACGCTCTCACAAGTCCTCGAGGGTCTGTATAGTCTGCTCAGACTGCCCGTCTGTCTGTGGGTGGTACGCCGAACTCAGCCTCAGCTCAGTGCCAAGTGCACGCTGAAAGCCGCGCCAGAAACGAGAAGTGAACCTCGGATCTCTATCTGAGACAATAGAGACCGGGGTTCCGTGCAAAGGTACCACTCTGTCCACACAAACAACGAGCAAGTCTGTCAACTGGCCAAGCTGCTCTGACTGGAAAAAGCGAGCGGTCTTCGTCAACCTATCAACGATGACCCAAACACTTTCGTGCCCCTGAGAGGTACGAGGTAAGCCAGAAACAAAGTCTGTGGTGATATGCTCCCACTTCCACACTGGAATGGGAAGCGACTGCAACTCACCACCAGGACGCTGGTGCTCTGCCTTCACCTGTTGGCAGGTAAGGCAGCGCGAAACAAACTCAGCGATATCTCTCTTCATCCCCCACCAAAAGAGTACCCTCAAGTCATGGTACATCTTGGTAGAGCCTGGATGAATAGAGTATCGCGACCGGTGAGCCTCACAGTACCTCCTCCTGGCGCCCTCTGGAACGTAGAGTCTGCCTCAGAAACGAACCTCGTTGTCCTTGTCCAGTGCTACCTCAGGCAACCGCAACACGTCTGCCAAGTCCTCGTCTGCACTCTGAGCCTCAAGTACCTGCTAAAAATCCACGGACGAACGGTCAGGACGGCTGCCACTGCCCTCTCCCGGAGGCTCGACGGTACAAACACACTCTGAGCGGCGTCCTCCAGGAGTCTCCAGTGTCTAACCAACAAAGAACTCAGGTGGGCTCTCCTACTCAAAGCATCTGCCACGACATTAGCCTTCCCTGGGTGATAGGAAAGACTAAAGTCATAGTCCTTCAAGTATTCGAGCCACCTGCGCTGCCTGAGGTTGAGATCCCTCTGCGTGAAGACATAGTAAGTTGCGGTGGTCGGTGAAGACCTCGAACACCTCACCGTACAAGTAGTGCCTCCACAACCTCAAGGCAAACACGACCGCTGCAAGCTCCAGGTCGTGCGTCGGGTAGTTCTGCTCATGCTTCTTCAGCTGACGAGAAGCATAGGCAACTACTCGACCGTGCTGCATCAACACACCCCAAACCAGTACCCGAAGCATCTGTGTAGACAACAAAGCCGCGAGTGCCAGAAGGAACAACAAGGATCGGAGCTGAAGTCAGCCGACTCTTAGCTCCTGGAAACTCTGCTCGCACTCTGTCATCCACACAACCGGGTCTCCCGCCTGGTCAAACGGGTCAAAGGCTCTGCAACTCTGGCGAAGTCCTGCACGAACCTCCTGTAGTAGCCTGCCAGCCCCAGGAAACTGCGAACCTCAGCAACTGAAGTGGGCTGGCCCCAAGAAACAACGGCCTCAACCTTGGCGGGATCAACCGCCACACCTGCACCAGAAACAACATGCCCAAGAAGTGCACCTCCTTTAGCCAAAACTCACACTTGCTGAACTTGGCATAAAGTCGGTGACTCCTCAAAGTTTGCAATACCAGCCTCAAGTGAACCTCGTGCTCCTCCGCCGTCGCTGAGTACACCAGGATGTCGTCGACGAACACCACCACGAACCAGTCCAGGTACTCGCTGAAAACACTGTTCATCATCTCCATGAACACTGTTGGGGCATTCGTGAGCCCAAAAGGCATCACGACAAACTCAAAGTGGTCGTAGCGGGTGCGAAAGGCTGATCTCGGAACGTCCGATTCCCGAATCCGCAACTGGTAGTAACCCGACCTCAAGTCGATCTTCGAGAACACTGAAGCTATCTGCAACTGGTCAAACAAGTCATCGATCCTGGGCAAAGGATACTTATTCTTCATGGTAACCTGATTCAGCTGACGATAATCAATACACATTCTCAGGCTACCATCCTTCTTCCTCACAAACAACACAGGCGCTCCCCACGGCGAGCGGCTAGGACGAATGAAGCCCAACGCAAGCAACTCTCTAGTTGGCGCTTCAACTCCCGCAGCTCCGTCGGCGCCATCCGGTACGGTGCCTTGGACGCAGGCATCGTCCCCGGAAGCAACTCAATGGAGAAATCTACCTCCCGCTCAGGCGGCAACCCAGGTAGATCCTCCGGAAACACGTCAGCAAACTCACAAACAACCGGCACGTCAGAACAGCCAACTCACCCAATCCGAGGCACAAACGGAAGCCAGGAAGCAACACAACCGTCTCGGATAAGACGCCGAGCTCTACAAAAAAACAAAGGGTCGGCGGACAGACCGGGTACCTCGGAAGCAAAGCACAGGTGCTCCATGTAACTCGAACCGCACGGTCTTCCGCTGACAATCTACCAAAGCAGAGTGTGCCTCTAACCAGTCCATGCCCAAAATGGCATCGAAGTCGTGGAGCTGAAAAGCAAACAGTCTGGCTGGTAGCTGGTGGCCCTGCACCTCGACGGTGACACCCTCCAAGTAACCAAGGGTACGAACGAAGTCACCCGTCGGAAGCTCAACAGCTAGGTCGCAGTCCGCTCCGGAGCAAACTCGGTCAAAGTAGCAAAGAACTCCTCTGAAGCAAACAGTGCGTAGCACCCGATCAATCAAAACTCTAGCAGCTCTACCAAGGATGGGAATCGTACCGACGACCAGGTTAGAGGCCTCCGCCTCCTCTGGTGATTTTCATCACCCGACCGCGTCCACGACCTCGCTGAGGCTGCTGCTGCGCTGCGGACGCTGTTGCTGGCTGTTGGCCCTGGTACTGCTGCTGGCGCTGAGGTGGCTGGGGGACGTACTGCGCCTGAGGTGCCTGCTGGTGCTGCTCCTGCTGCTGCCTCAATGGACACTCTCGCCTGAAGTGCCCCTCCTGCCCGCAATGGTAACAACCCGAACCCTGCTGGCTCTGCTCTGCTCCCTGCTGGACGGACTGCTCCACTAGAAACGGCAAGGTCTGATGCCTCTGCTGCTGCGAGTGACGCCTGCCTCCACAAGTGAACAACTTCTTCAATTTCGTGGTCAGGCCAGCACCGCCTGTTCCCGAAGAGGAAGAAGAAGACACACTCCCCCGACTGCCTACGGGGCGCTGGTACGGAGAAGATCTCCCTGAACCTCCACTCTGCTACGGCTGAAACCGACACTCCCGCTCCAGGGCCGTAGCTCTCGCCACTGCTACTGAAAAGGTGTCGCAGAGGTGACCAGCCATGGCCCACCTCAAGTCGGGGCGTAGCCCGCTAATGAACCGCTCGGTACGAGCCTGCTCACTAGCTGCCTTGTGGGGAACGTGTCGAAGTAGCTATAGAAACCTCTGATGGTACTGTCCCACGGTTAAGTCTCCCTGGACTAACTCGTGGAACAAGTCCCTCCTCTCCCGGCAGACATAGTCGGGGAGGTACTCGCCGAGGAAGGCCTCGAGAAACTACTGCCAAGAGATCTGCTCCAACCTCCTGCCCTGAAACCTGGTCAGCCTCACTGCTCGCCACCACTCATGGGCTGACCCCTTCAGCATATACTGCCAAACGAACCTGATCCAACTCTGCACAGTCCATGGTCTCGAAGGTGCACTCGAGCTCATGGACCCAACTCTCTGCTCTATCCGGATCGCGGTCGCCTACAAACGTAGGAGGTCGAAGACGAGGAACCTCTCCAGAAGCACGGTGCGGTCCTCAGGTGCTGCTGCTGCTGGCTAGTCTGCTGCCGAACTACGGGTGGTACCTCTGGCTGAACCGGTGCTGCCTGCGGGGTCGGTGGTGGCTGCTCCTCTGCTGCCATCTCTGCAAACTACGGACCTCCTGCTGGCATCTGCTGGTACGGCTGGTACTGCTGCTGCGGCGGGTACTGCCACGGACCCTGAAACATCGCTCTCCACCACTGCTCCATGACGGCCGGCGGGGGCGCAGGTGGATACCACTGCTGCTCCTGCACTGCTGCGGTCCTCCTTGCGGCAACGGGTCGTCAGCTGCTCGAACTGCTGGGCTGAGCACCGAACGGCACCTGCTCGGCAGCAACCGAACTGTCCGACTCAGTCTCTTGACGCTCCACCAAGTTATGAGCCTGCCTGCGAGTGCGTGGAGGCATGATCTGCAAAACAGCCAGATTTAGTTATGACACTTAAGACTCCGGCGGCTAGCAGTGTTCACTTATACTTTCTAAGGGACTTTACGTCATTACTCATTTCCACCAAAAGTCTTGATAGACCCCTGCTCTGATACCACTGTAACGGCCCTGGCGCCCGGGTCCCCGGCTCCCACCAAGGATCCGACCGTCGGCACCGCCGCCCACGGTGCGGAGACCCGGAAGGGCTAACGGATCGGTCTAACAGATATGTGACGGAAAGTAAGTAACGACAAACGTACTAAAGATGTACCAACTAGTGCAAGAAGAAGTCTAACACAACGTGCAAGTCTAGTACAAGTCCCAAAGTAGTAAAGGTACAAGTGCAGAATGGAAAAGGAATAGCACGTCCCTTAGGGGCATACCCCGAGGGTGAAGTACAGAACTGGGGGAAACACTGCCACTAGAGACGCCGACTACTACGAGGAAACACTGCCACTACACTGCCACTAGAGACGCCGACTACACCTGCAAAACAGGGAGTGAGCTTCACGAAGAAGCCCAGTATGGACTACAAATCTCCCACTGGTTCCACAAGCATATAGACTAGCACAATAATTAAATAAAGCAGTAAAGCCTAGTCTACTAAATAGAGTAAAGTGCAGAAGCGTGAAAGAACTACACAGTCATCGGTCTAAGCCACTCGGCGGGACCGGAAAACCCGTGTAAACCAAGGCACCACAAGAACCCAGCTGTAACCGCAGACAGTGAACTGCCTGGACAAGCACACTAGCTACAGTACACTACTCTAGTCAACTGGTCAGGTGCGCCACGCGTCTTATCCTCACCAACGGTCCATGTCTGACACCTCCCGTCGGATGAGACGCGGAACCACAAGTAACCACAACTGCCGTAGTCTGGCCGACTACGGTCCCACGCCTGGCCCCTCTAGGTGTACCGGAACCACGTAGAGTGAGGCAGTGAGAACGGACTAGCTGAACTGCGCCGTACGAGTCACACACTACCGGCGTACCAGTCTCAGCTAAGAGAGCTCCACAAACGACCACGTCGTTGTCCCACCGTTTTCCCCTACTGCTACCAAAGTCAACGACTCGAGCAAACCCCGCCGCCTGGAGCAACACCCTCTGACACAAGCGCGCGGGAACCGGGGGTCCCAGGTAACGGTAACAACCTGTCTCGCGGACAAGCCCTCAAGTGCCTAGCACCGGGCGAAGACAGAGAGACTAGCAGTAGCACTATACTAGGAAACAGCACCGGTGCCAAGAAAACCGATTCGCAGCGAAAGCAAGACATTGAGTAGGTGGCAAGGTCCCTTCTTTGACTGAGAAGGCGACATGCCCCGTGTCGCCATCAGGATGGCGACACCCAAGGCGGCGCAACCCTACTGATTGATAGCGACAAGGCCATTGTCGCTATTCGTCAGTGCTCCTGAACAGACACAGGAACCAGAACGGAAAAACAGGCAGAAGGCGACGGCCCCCATGTCGCCACCAAGGTGGCGACATAGATGCTGTCGCCTTCAGGAGTTCCTGAAGGCGACGCATCGATGTGTCGCCACCTGGGTGGCGACACCAAAGGTGTCGCCTTACCAGGGTGCAACACACCGAGGCTCCCTTCTTCAGGGCCTCAACCACACTACAATCACAACCGCGGGGAGGGAAACATGTAGGCTATTAAACATGGTTCTAAAGAGCTCAAACCACCCTCTAGAAACCCCAACAAGCATGCACAATAACCTACACTCACATGCATCTCACTCAACATGGAGAACCCTCAAACCCAAGCAACCATTGCATGCAAGCACCACACAACCACATCCATAACCAAAGCATGAAAACAACCTAGCATGCAAGTTCTAGACTTGGAAGAGGTGAGGATCCTAGCAAGTGGAACTAGGGGGAAGGTTTGGGTTCCCTACCTCGAGATGAAGATCCAACCTCAAGGGCCTTCTCGTAGGTTAGCAACCCTCCTCCTCCGAGCTCCGACGCTCCACAAGCCTTCTCCCACAAAACGAGCAAATCCTCTCCCTTGAAGAGCATCCATTGCATGCCAAAGAGAGGGAGAACAGTGAGAGAGGGACAAGCAATGGAGAACACTCAAGAGCAACAAACCACATCAACCACTTTGCAAGATGGTCACCACCTCCTCCTAGCCTCCACGGAGCTCCCAAGGTTCAGTTCGCCGGAGATAAGGCTTGCACAGAGCAAAGGGGAGAACTGAGGCTTGTGCTCTCGGCCTGAGCACTTAACCTTTGAACATGAGAAGGCAACATGGGCCCCGTCGCCTTCATAACCTGAAGGCGACATAGGACATGTCGCTATCCCCTGCTCAATGGTCAAGTCCACCTGCGACATCGCCACGTGTCAGCCATGCAGGCCTGACACCAGAAGGCGACATAGGACCTGTCGCCTCCTTACTGCCAGAAGCTGGCACCTGACATCCCTCTTCAGACAACTACACGACAAAGGTGCATGCGGCTGGCAGCACAGACAGAAGGCGACATAGGGCCAGTCGCCTTCCCAACTGGAAGGTGACAAGCCACATGTCGTCTTCAGAAGGCGACATACCCTATGTCGCCACTGTTGATGGAGGGCGACTGGTCAGGGTAACATGGGATGTTACAACAACTATGTATTTGAATTTAGTACTTCATTATGTGGACTTTAGTTATATTTAAATTGTCATTTGAATCATGTATGTTAAATGTGGATGATGAAATGAAGACAAGTAGTTCTTTTGCTTCCGCTACTCTATATTTATATTTATGAGCATCCCAATCGTATGTTATTGTTTGGGTAAATGCCCCACTGTGATAACGTTCACTATACCGACGTGGGTTGGTATAACCGTACTGGTATAATGAGGGTCGTCACACCCTCTGCTACGACGCTGCTCAGAGCTAGACGATGGGTGTGAGGTCTCCTGTTCTCCCTCACCTGAAAGGGGTGGGGGTGAGCCTCTCGAGTCACTAGCTCAGTAGGGAAACTCCCCTAAAAACCTAGAAAACTAACACAAAGAGTAAAGCAGAAGACTACGCCAACAATTTATAGAACTTGCTAGCAAGATATAAAGCTATAAATATCACTTACCGTTTGCCGCTTAACAGTAACAACATAAATAAATAAACGGCAAATCCAACCAGGTGTACGTGCTAAAGTAGGAAAATGCCACACTCGAGTCATACAGACTGGCTCACGACACCAGCAACTGACCTGGACAAACCACAAAGGACTACCTCCCAGTCTCGTAGCCACGGATGTAAGGTTCAGCTGCCGCTCCACCAAACACAAGCCAAGAAACTATGGAGACCAACTAACCACCACACCTGCGGACCACACTACCGCAAGCCCATGCCTGACACCTTTAGGGACTCTTGCCCGAGCTCCCTAAAGTGAGGCACTAGAAAACAGGACTAGCTGGGGCCCAGCACGTCTACTGGTGTCCGTCTCCCCCAACTACGAGCACGCTACAGGCGACAAACACAAACTCTCTATAGTCGATGTCCCACTGTCGTCTTTCCCTCAGCCGGACGTACTAGCCTACACAAGAGCGAGGGTGCCCAGGAAGACGACAAGACCTCAACGGTACCCAGTATCGGGACAAGCCCCGAGCACACACACGTGCCTGGCTCACACAAAACCTGGGGATCCCAACAAAGAAGGTATCCACGGTAGGCGTCGTACTACCCGCCACGCACACACAAACCACGTGAACGCAACACAAGCCACGTGAAACCTCACGTCAACCACATAAACACCATGCACACACAGCACACAATGTGCTTCCCGAGCGCCACAGGTGCCCATGCACCATTTTCCGTAGCCATGCTACACAATACTCATTAAACATATAAAATATACACATGCATATACACAAACCACACCCTCGACTGCTATCACGACAGGGACATGGGCCGCCAACAGGTCGCGACCCCCCGATATGTTGCGATGAGAAACCTTATCGCGACCAGTCGGCCTGCGCGACCTGGTCGCGACAGCCAGGACTGTCGCCATCATACCTGCAACCCTAAATGGAATCCCTCTTCCGGATCACCGTAAAAAACACTGCAAACTACGGTTCTGATCTGTTTTACATGCTTTAATGGATGACCTAGCATGGCTTATAGTGTTTGGAAAGAAAATAATATATCACACACACCTCACGCGTAGTTCATGGATCAAACCGTGGGAAATCTCCCTACCTTCGTGAAGAATGCAAAGTTTGAATCCCACGCGGTGTTTCCTCCGCTCCACGTAGCGTCCTCATGGCGGAAACATGCCAAAGCAACCTCCAAAAAGTCGAATCACCCTCAAACCCATGCACAGCACCTCTCCCAGCCGAGCAGAGCTTGCTAAAGCTCTGTTCAGTGGAAACATGCTTAAAACATAGCTCGGGTAAGAACGCGACGTGCATCTGGGCCGCGACCTGGTCGCGACATAGGTGCCTGTCGCCTTCCTAACCCGACGTCAGCAGGCACTGCCCCGAGCGCGACATGCGGCGTGCATGCAGACGACAACTGAAAACAACAGTTCCATGATCACGACGCCCACCACTGTTGCGTTCATCGACAGTGAACCAGTGAGTTCTCCAGGCCTAAACTGTCGGCCCACGAAGCCTCACAACCTGCGGTACACCTACTACACACGTCATTGGCCACACACTGGCCTCCACAAGCACGACACAAGGATCTGAACGGTCAGAACGTTACATATTTCTTCCTTCACTCATACTTATTCTAAATTGATTTCATATCTCTGTGTGTGTGTGTGTATTGAATTGAAATCAGTACGTGGATTTTATATGAGTGTATGTCTTGTGATCTATACAAGTGTTCTGTACAGATCATAGTGTGTGTGGTGTGTTGATCAGATCAATGCTATAGAATCTAATCTCTTGTGGATTTGATCTATCATGTGTGTGTGTCTGAGCATGTGTGCTCGTGTGTGTGTTGTACTCAGCTTCTTGAGTAGTGTGCGCCTCACAGTGTGCGGGGTGGACGTAGGAGACACGGGGTGTGATTTTCAAACCTCCTAAAATCCCTGTGCGATGGTTTGATATTGTCTTATCGTTAGATGCATGCATAGGGTTCGGTTAAACACTTACAATCACACTAGTTCACATGATCTGGTTGATCAATTGTCTTACACACCTTGCGTACTAAATGACATCAGATCAGTAGGGTTTTAATTGAGTAGATTCTTTATTTCGAGTAACTTTTAATTTCTACTACTGTTTTCGCTGCAAATCCAACCCCCTTCTAGATTTTGCCATCACCGAATATCCCATCCAACAATTGGTATCATAGTAGGTTTCTGATATTCGGATTTTCTGAGTTCTAGTTCTCTAAATCTGTGTTTTATTTGTTTTGAAACTCTTCAACGATATCATAGAATGGCTAATACTCTAGCATCATAAATAGACCTATGATTGTTGGGATTAATGACATGACGATAACATCAAGCTTGATAAATTGTAGGACTCTTTTATGAAGACAAGCAAGGATGGAAAGAAAACCAAGGACAAATGTTTCATGGCACATGGAAGCTCTAATGGTTCTCCTAATTCAGACAAATCTGAAGGCTCATGTTTGTAGAAAAATTCAAGAATGTCTCAAGGGTCAGTAAATCTGATTTAGGCCCATTTGATAGATCAATGTCTAATTCTGACTCAGAGAATGATATAACTTATGATGAATTGATTGAATCTATGAGCATTTGTGCAAACAATTTAAAAAGGTTAAATCTCTAAACAAGAAGCTGAAGGATTAATTAGAGATAAATGAAAGGAAATTTGATAACCATCAAGCTTTCTATGAAGAGAATGAATAATTGAAAATAGAGAATGAAGACTTGAAAAATGAAGTTGAAAAGTTAATTTTTGAGAAAGAGAATTTGAAAGATGACGTCAAAATTTGTGAAAATAAATTGGATGGATTAAAGAAAATCATGAGCTATTAGAATCTAAAGTTATTGATCTAAAAGAAAGAATGAAAGATGATTAACCTTAATGAGAACTTTAAATTTAACAGTGATAAATTAACCAAGTACATTTTCAATATGGCTCATGATCATCAAGTAAATGAAAAGCTTAAACAATTGGTTGAAGAAAATCATCATTTGAAAAAAAAAACTGAATGCTTATTTTCTGATAGAACATTGAATGCTGAATGCAACAGTCTAAAGAAGATGAATGATGAGTTAAAAGTTGAAAAAGAAAAACTAAAAGCTGAATTTGACAGCGGTGTGATTAAACATCAAGATTCTAAAAATAAAATTTCTGAATTGAATAAAACTGTTGGTAGTTTAAAATCTGATCTTTTAAATTTTATACAGGGTACAAAAAATCTAAACAATATTCTTAGAATAAAGGTTAACATTCAAAAAGAAAGTTTAGGATATAATCCTGCGAACAAAAAGAATTTTGAACAAAAATAAATATCTCATTTGTCAATGTTTCTATGAATAAGAATTCTGTTACACTTAAAGAAAAATCAGTTCAGATTCCTATTCAGAAAAATGTTAAAAAACAAGATGAGAAATTGAGTAAACTGTTGCAAATAGGAAGAACCTGTTTCCATTAAAAATCATAAAAAAAAATTGAAAAGAAAACAGGATTCTACAAGGTTTCTACACCTTTTCCATCAACCAAAAAGCTCAAAGGCAAGCTCTACAACATGCCAAGAGCTACCAAATAGTAGCACCTCCTCCCTTCAACCCAAGAATAATCAAAGGTGCTCTAGAGGGTTTCAGATTCCATCATACACATCAATGCAATGGTAAGTTTTAGATAAATTCTCAACCCATTTGCTTTAATTGCAATAATTTTGGTCATCTTGCTAAATTATACTGGAATGAAAATGAAAAGAATAAATTTCATTTCACGCCAACAAGTTCAGTGCCTTACATGTCATAAAAATGGACATTTGTGTAAGGACTGCTGGCATAAGAATCATAATCTTGTGCATACTCCAAAATTCCATGCTTTTACACATGCTCATGTATATAGGAATGAAAATCATGCTCATACTAAAAATACTCAGAAATTTCATATACATAAGAATAGAACTACTGCGCAAGATAAGTCTTCTGCTTTCCATATTAAAAATCTAAAATATAGAAAATTTCATAAAAATATAGATGCATTGAACAAGACTAAGAAAAAATCTGGAACTCATGTTGCTTATAGTTCCTTTAATGAAGGAATTGCATCTATACCACAAATAAAATCTTTATGGATTCAAAAATCAATGTTGCATACTGACATTGTGTGCACTGCAGCACCCAAACAAGTATGGGTCCCAAAGTTAGCTTGATCATCAAGCTAATGAACCTTGTAGCCATACCTGTCTATCTAGAATCAAGAAATGGCTATGTAAGGCAAGAAATGATTGAACATCACAAGTAAAATCTTTGAAAAAGAAATGAGGAATGTTGAGGTAAAATCTCATATCATTTCAGAATTGAATTGCTTTAGTTGGAATAACTTTCTAGAGTTTTATCTAAATAATGAAAAATGTGTTTTCATATTCCCCCAACAATAATTTGTCTTAGCAATTGGAATCATGTTGTTATCATGCTTGCTTGACTATGCACATGATTCTTTATGCATATCACTTGTGTGGACTTCTTGGTATATCAAATGATGACATGTGGAAAGACAAGTTATGCTTGTTTGGAAGCTATCATTATGCGTGAGTAAAATACTCCACCAAGTACCAAAAGTCATGTTATGCTTAAAACTAATTGTGTGCATAAACACTTTTGAATTGCTTTAAAATCATTTCATATCATGCACATGTTAAGGGGGAGTAAACTTAAAAAGAGACAAGAATGTTTTTGTAAAAGCTTCTCTTTAATGTCAAAACTTGTTGTAATTGAAAACCTCAGAAAATCTTGATTTTGGTTATAATCAGGTTGACACACATCTTCTCATGTGTCGACACTAATTCCTTTTGATTATGACCAAGACGACACACAATTGATCTTGTGTCGACACATAATCTTCTGATTATTAAAACTTCTATGTCAAACAATTCTTTATGTTTGACTTGTCAAAAACTTCCATGTGGCTTGTCGATAGATAATCTCTTTCTAATAGCATCGACAGATAATCTCTTTCTGCTACTCCTGTAGCTGTCGACACATGAGATCTGATTGTCAACAACTGCCTTGAAAATCTTTGCTCAGTGTTTCAAATTCAATCTAGAATGAAGGTTTTCATTACATCTTTGAGGGGGGGAGCTATCTGTGAGAGAGACTTGTTTCCTTGTTAGTCAACATTTCTTGGTCACTCTCCTATCATTAAATTTCTTTGAATATCCTACCATCAATGATATGGTTGTGTTCCTATCTCTAATAACAGCTCCTTGATATAATTCCTAGTAATCATGTGCAATCCTTCATTATTCATGATTGATATGAACTAATCTACTATGTCTTCAGAGTTTAATGGTTTATCTATAATAAAACTAATGCTTTATGTGATCAAAGAGTATTTTTAGACACCTAATGGCAGGCTAGATATATTGCTTTATAGCTAAAATTAAAATTCATATAGTAGTCATGTATATACTTGATAGAAATGCTCTAGAATTTGAGTTAATTTAGCCCAATTCAGAGTGCATTGTATAAGTGTGTTTAAAAAAGCTATCAATGATAACAGAAAGAGTAGTGAGTTCATGCAACACAAATTTCAACATGAAAATAAAATCAATACCAAATCAATTCAATGGACTAACTACAGACAGGGCAATGCTCAATTACATTGAGCAACTGGGTTATTTTGCCTAACCAGTGATTTAACTCACGTAAAAGATTTGCAATTGAGTATCTCTATAATAAAAATGATGAGGGTTAACTATTGAGTAATCAGGGGTCTTACATCTGGTAAATGTGACTCCTTGTCCTAAAAGGTGTGAATTTAAGCAAATTGTTCATGCAGTCATCCAAACATTGTTCAAAAAAAAAATACAAATGAACTTTTTTGAAAACTCATTAAGTTGACATTTTTGAAAATCACTTTATACATATTACTTGAGTTGTTCTAACTTATCCTCTTTTCAAGTCACCAACTCAAGTATATTCAGTGACAACTAAGATGCATCCTTTTCTTTTGGCTATATAGTCATTATATATCCTGGCTATAGTTGTCTATAATTCACTCTATCCTTGAAGTATAATGTTTATTATTTTTAAAGCATTTCAAAATTTTCTAGACATTGAGTAAATGATATTCATCTCACATTCATGTCAGCATACAATGTATTTGATTACTAGCTCTTAAATCAAGGAAGCCTCTTCTATTAGGCACTACCATACATTTGTTTTCTCAAATGACTGTCTTTTCATATTACTCTTTGAGACTCCATCCATGAGTTGTCAAAACTCTTATCAGGGAGTATTATGTCTTCAGTGGTTGTTGATAGACGACCTTGTTGTTGTCAACAACCGAAACCCAGCTCTAATTTTGAATCTGAACCGGTTCACATTCTGTCTGGTTCCCTTGTGGCGGTTCACTTCAAAAGGGTTTTAAATAACCCTAACTATCAACACACACCCCTTCATCTCTTCAACTTCCAACAACTGCCGCCCTTTTTCTCTATAAAGTTCACCCTCTTTTCTCAAGGGTGATATCTTCAATGCCTCTGCCTGCTGCAATCCTTCTTTCATCTCATCTCTCTACATCTTTCCTCCTTCTGCTCCATCTTCATCATGGCACCTAGGCAGAAGATGGTTGTCTTTCATCAACGAAGGTCTTCTCAGACTGAAGGAGAAAGTTCTAGGGCACCTTTAGAGAAGAGAAGCAAACATTAGGCAGATAGAATCCTAGAGTTGAATGTGCCACAGAACATTGATATGTGCCAAGTTAGAGGAGTCTTCAAGAAGATAATTCAGCCAAGATATGTTGATTTTGCTTCCCTTGAAGACATATTTGAAGGTCTGAAAGTTCTATTCAATGAGCAAGGATGGCTTCATTTCTTGAAATCGCAAAAGAAGTATTCCATGACAATAGTTATAGGGTTATTCAACAATTTGGGTATGTCTGAACAAGAAGATTTTTACTCTACGATAAGAGGCATCACATTCTAGCTCACCCCCAACATTTTCAGTCGAGCCTTGCAAATACCCAATACTGGGCTGACATCCTTCTTACCCACTTACACCCTTTGGAATACTACACTTTAATCACCTAGCACCCTTATGATGCCACAAAAATCATAGCCAGACTGAATGCTAATACATTTCCACCTCTTCATAGGATGATCCATCACTTGTTCACCACTCTTATTGTTCCAAAAGATGGCAGTTGAGAACTAGTGAGTGAGGTTCACAAAGTCCTTTTCTACTACATTCTCCATGGTCAGCAAATCAATATTTCAACTATCATGTTTGACCTTATCAAACAGTGCTACAACAACCCTAAAAGCTCCATGCCTTATGCCTGTCCCATTACCACTATTTTATCCGCTGTTTGAATACCCATTGCTTCAGGTGAAACTTCAGGTGAAACTATCACTCTTAGAAGTAAAAGCACCTATGATATCACAACTGCACAAGATGGGTTATAAAATGGTTCGAGGTAGAGTCACCAAGATTTTAAAAGGTCAAGAAGCTGCAGAAGAGAAAGATACTGAGGAAGAAGACAACAATGAAGATGAGCCACAACATGAGCAGATGGACATTACTGAAAGTAGTGAGGAATTGCCAGATATTCCAAGTGAGCAAGATGTCCAAAGTGCACCTCAAGTCCCTTTCTCTAGATATCTCAAAGACTTTTTTACTGCTCAGTTGCTTCAACTTCAAACAAATATCACACAGCAAATCAATACACAATTTGATCAGTTGAAGCTATAGATGAACACAAGAATGGATGCAATTGAAGAGAGACAAAATCAACTTCAGAAACATTTAAATGACATGGACTATGGCATAATGAAGCTTCACGATGATTATCAAAATCTGCAGAATTTCTACAATCCTCCAAATTCTCAAGATGATAATTTCTCCCCCCCTATCATCTTATGGTGCTCAAGGTCCCCGTCGCCCTACTCCTCCTGGGGATGACAATCCTTAAAGTGTCAAGGGAGAAAAAAAAATTTTGGCTCCTAGTTCAAGAGCGATAGGTTGGGCAGTAGAACCTCATCTACATTTTGTAAGGTTCTGGAATGCCTATGTATGCTCTCTATGCATCAAATGTAATGTTTGCAAATCTATTGAATGAAATCAATCCATGTTGCCTAAATATGTACATGATCATTGTGCCTGCATTTTCCTCATTTCATTTCCTTTCCATCTTTTTGATGTTACCAAAAAGGGAAAGAAATATGAATGTAATTTTTATCATCATCAAAAAGGGGGATAACGTTGAGTTTCTAATTGTGTGAACATTCATAACACTGCTTTTGATATGTTTTGATGATGACATAATCCTTGTGTGTTTTGTTGATGACATAACTCTTGTGTAAATGCCATGTTCATGAAAAATATTTCAATGATATTGAAAATCCATGTGCCAACCTAATATGTTGGTATTATACATGAATGTAACTTACATGTCAAGTTACTACCATGGTGTCTTGACACATACTCTCAAGGTGTCGACACATGATTGATCTCCAGTGAAAGTCACACACTTAGGTCGACACAAGTGTGTCATGGTGTCGATACATAATTGGTTTTTAGTAAACTTGTCTTGATGAAATGAATGAGTGTGTCGACACATACCATGAGTGTGTCGACATGAGTTTGATCTGAATCACTTAAATAACCTTGCATAGGTTGTTCATTAATTCTAGTAATTTCTATGTGCAGGGCCAAGACATACTTTGATTAAAAGCATTCCCAATATGATATATGTAGAGTACAAAAAGCCCAATCTGAAATCAAGGAACAGACAGAAGATTCAAGTCTTTGGATAAAGCAGTATCTGTCGATAGCCAATGATCATCTATTGACAGATAATGATAAATCTTGACAAAATCACTTCTGGATGGACTGAAACAAGCAGTAGTTGTCAACAAGCAGAAATCGCCTGTCGACAACCAGTGAAAGCTTCCAACACTTAGCTTCCGAAAATACCAAGGCCAACAGTAGCTTTAGACAATCAAATTTCTTCTGTCGACAACCTAGATAAGTGCTCAAGACTTCAGTTCTGCATAAACGATGTGAAGTAGTGTCTGTCGACAACCGCATTCTCAGCACCTACACGTGAGCAACATGTGAATTTAATTAACGAATCATTTTTCTCGCACACATAGATTCCCACATTGTGTAAGGATAAGGACACACCTATAAAAAGGTGCCCCTTGCCTCTTTTAAAAAGGAGAACACACACAACTCCAAAAAAAAGGTAGCGGCCAGAGCTCAAGGAGATTGCGATGCTCTATTCCAAGTAGAACAAATATGTGAAGAAGCTCTAAGAGTGAAATTGTAGAAGAGCATGTGACATCAACAACAGATCAAGAAGAAGAAGAAGAGGAAGAGAAGCAACAGTAGATTTAGAAGAAGAAGAAGAAGAGAAGCAGCAACAGATTAAGAAGAAGAAGAAGAGGAGCAATAGCAGTATCAAGGAAGAAACATTGTGGATCTATGATCGTGACGATCAGATCAATAGTTGAAGAGATATTTCTTTCTTCACTCATACTTATTCTGAATTCATTTCATATCTCTGTGTGTGTGTGTGTACTGAATGGAGATTAGCACATGGATTTTATATGAGTGTGTGCCTTGTGATCTATACAAGTGTTATGTACAGATCATAGGGTGTGTGGTGTGTTGATCAGATCAAGGCTATAGGATCTAATCTCTTGTGGATTTGATCTAGCATGTGTGTGTATCTGAGCATGTGTGCTCGTGTGTTTGTTGTACTCAGCTTCCTGAGTAGTGTGTGCCTCACAGTGTGAGGGGTGGACGTAGGAGACACGGGGTGTGATTTCTGAACCACCTAAAAATCTCTGTGCGATGGTTTGATATTGTCTCATCGTTAGATGCATGCATAGGGGTTCGGTTAAACACTTAACACTCACACACTAGTTCAGATAATCTGGTTGATCAATTGTCTTACACACCTTGCGTACTAAATGACATCAGAACAGTAGGGTTTTTAATTGAGTAGATTCTTTATTTCGAGAAACTATTAAATTGCTTAAGCTTCCACTGCAAATCTATTCAACCCCTCTTCTAGATTTTGCCATCACCGAATATCCGATCCAATAGTTCCAAATCTGATCCCGCGACTACAGCCTCAGGATCCGCAACCTCGCCTAAAATATTAATCAAGTATAAGTCTACAACGAAGACTTAGCAAGTAACCCAAAAATGGACTACCAACCTAACATATACTATATTTTCAAAACATGTTAATGCTTATTGGTTTCAGAAATCATACTAATTGTAATGTGACATATGGTAAACATATATTTAATCAAACATTACATACAAATGATACTTGTTTAAGACATGAGATAAAGACACTACACTAATTTCTTAATATTTACTTTTGCTAGTGGTTTCAGATTAGATCATGATGACAAATTTTCAAATATCAACATGGGGTATGTAGTATACATGGTTTCAAGAGTTTACATAAGTGAGCATGACTATTAAACATTTACCATAAAGGAAATAAGGCAAGTATGATATTCTAATCATGCCAAGGCTAAACGTAAACATATCGAATGACATATACATATGTACAAATTGCCAAGACACAGCCCAAACCACCCATTAGAAGTCACATAGACATAGTGTTCATACTCATCACCTAGGCAGACAGTGATAGAGTCTTGTTTACTATGCAGAACCAAGGGAATTTCTCCCCACCATTACCAGTGGTACTTGTCCACCTATAGGATTTCTTCCCGTGCCCTCAGGAACATATAACATATTGAACACTTACATAGGGGCATTACTATGGTCCAGTTGCAATTCACTTCTAAGGTGGCAGCCTCTTATTGACCGAATACAGAATCATATATGAACTTAGAAACTTCAAATGCAACATAGCATGCTGCCCAAAATCATATACACATATTCAATCATATCAGATACATAATTCAGAGTGATCACATGTTGTGGTTTCTGGGAATTTCTTCAATATCTATTTAATATAACACATTTCACATGATGATAACAGACATAAAATAATTATAGTTGCCATAAATTCACAAACATTTGGCAGAACGTGCCGTTAGGGCGTGGATTAAATCTGTAGTTTTTCACAATTTTCTAACATTCATACCAATTTCAATATTTATCTAAGTACTGATATAAATAAAGAAATATTCACCATGCTGAAACTAACTGTCAAACAGGTTCAATATTTTTACTAAAACCATAACGTGTTGATACAATTCTTTAGTTAAAATATCAAAAAATTTAGAACTAAGGAACTATTTACAAAATTAAAAAATTACTATTGATTATAACAATTTAGTCATGGAAATTACAGAAATAGTCAAAATCTGGTTACAAATCCATCATAGTATGAACATCACCCAGACACGTATTTCTACATAGAAACCCAAATTTTTATCACACACATGCTTCAAATACAAAATTTCTTCTTAAATCTATGCTTATTCACAGATTTTAGAAATTACCCATCAGCCAATGAAGACCAAGACGGTCCGGTCCCTTTCCATGACTCAATCCTTAACCAGATGTTCTCCTATGCTCGGAGCACGATGGAGATGCCTTCAACCTTCAAAGGCACGACCTCCTAACTTGTAGACACTTGAACTAGGTCTCCACAAAGATCAAACATCAGATCTCCCCTCTTCTCCCCCTTGAGACTTGGAGAAAACTCCAAAACGGTAATAAGAAGGCTACACAACCACTTTATAAAAGGAATGGCCTTGCTTTACTTGGTCCAGAGAGGGTAGGAGTCATGTCTCCAGCCATTACCAAAGATTTCACCCCTTACCATATCCCAACTAGAGCTGGGTGGCAAATATTCCGCAATCTGCACCGCAGGAAATTGACGGCAAGGGTGATTGTCCTCTACCCACGGTTGATGTCAATCAATGTCATCATCTACCAACTGTTGGTGGCAATCTATGTTGCCGTCAACAACACAAGTCGACACAACCATCGACCTGCCCGAGAATAGGCCAACAAATACCATAGAAATCTTAATTGCCCATATACACTCACAGAAATTTTTAAAAGAACAGAAAAATAGATAACAATTATAATTAAAATCTATGAATAAAATTCAGGACATCACATTCTCTCTCTCTTAAAATAATCCTCATCCTCAAAGATTGCATCTAGGAATACTCATCGAAAAGATGTGGGTACTTCATCTTCTTTCCTTCTTCAAGCTCCATGTTGCCTCCTCTTGAGCAAAATTCCTTCATAAGACTTTCACTAGGGGAATTGTCTTGGACCTCAATGTTGAACCTTGCAGTCTAAAATCTTTATGGGCTACTCCTCAAAGGATAAATCTTGTTGTAATTCCATGGGCTCATAGTTAATAACATGGGATGGGTCCCGTACATACTTCCTTAGCATAGAAATGTGAAACACAGGATTAATATTTGCCATAGATGACAATAATGCCAATTGGTAAGCCACATTTCCAACCTTCTTCAAGATTTCAAATGGTCCAATGAACCTTGGGTTCAATTTTCCTTGTCGACCAAACCTGATTACCCCCCTTGTAGGAGAGACCTTAAGGAAAACATGCTCTCCCACCTCAGACTCCAAATCTTTCCTTTCATTATTCACATAGTTTTTTTGTTGGTCCTAGGTTGCATTTAATCTCTTCTTGATTAGATGTTTCTTGCACAATCTCAAGTCCAACCAACTGCTTGACTTCAGCTTCCTCCCAACACAAAGGAGATCTACAAGGCCTGCCAGATAGAGCCTCGAATGGGGCCATACCTATACTTGCATGAAAATGGTTATTATAGGCAAACTCCACAATAGGTAAATGCCACTCCCAGTCACCCTTCCAATCTAAGGCACATGCCCTTAACATTTCTTCAAGTGTCTGGATTGCCCTTTTGGATTGTCCATCTTTCTGTGGGTGAAATGCTGAACTAAGCTTCAATTGCGAACAAAGAGTATTCTGCAAACCTTGCCATAGCCTTGAATTAAACCTGAATCTATATCCGAAATGATAGATTTTGCTACTCCATGCAACTTGACAATGCTATCCACCTAAAGCTTGGCTAAACTCTTAACAAACTACTTCTTTTTTTATCTAAGAAATGAGTGGTCTTTGAGAATCTGTCCATAATCACCCAAATAGAATCATTACCCCTAGAAGACTTGGTAAGCCTTTCACAAAATCCATAATGATCGCTTCCCATTTCCATAATGGAATATCAATCTTCTGCATCAACCCGGATGGTTATAATCTTGATGCAACATCACCCGCTTGGATGCCTCTGGACTTTTGCCTTCACTTGTTGGCATATCAAACATCTAGCCACAAAGTATGCCACATCCCTCTTCATGCCTTGCCACCAGAAGGTCTGCTTCAAATTTTGATTCATCTTGCCACCACCTGGATGTATTGTAAACTTGGATCCATGAGCTTCCTCCAGAATCTACTTCCTCACATAAGCAATGTCTGGCACACACACTTTATGCTGAAACCTGATAATGCCTTCCTCATCACAATCAATGCTTGATTTCCCAATCAAACCCTGCAACCTAGGATCTTCCTTCTGACCATCCACCGTACTATCCATAATAGAAGACGTGATAGAAAATTGAGCCACAACTATGACTCAACCTCTACTAAAGCACAAGCTGCATCTTCCAATAATTTCCAATCTTTCTACAGTGTGGTCCTCTTCCTGCTCAACGCATCGGCTACAACATTCGCCTTGCCTGGGTGATATTGCAACTTAAAATCATAATCTTTTAAGAACTCAATCCATCTTCTCTGCCTCAGATTTAGTTCTTTTTGTGAGAATAAGTACATGAGACTCTGATGATCAGTAAACATCTCGAACATGACACCATAAATATAGTGTCACCAGATCTTCAAAGCATGAACCACTGCTGCCAACTCCAAATCATGGGTTGGGTAGTTACGCTCATACTCCTTTAATTGTCCAGAAGCATAGGCAACCACTTTCCCATCCAGCATTAACACAAAACCAACACCAATATGAGAAGCATTTGTGTAGATTGTGAAACCATCTACCCCATTAGGTAGAATCAACACAGGAGTAGACGTCAACCTGCTCCTCAACTCTCAGAAGCTCTAATCACATTCCTCAGACCATACAAACTTGACTCCCTTCCTTGTTAGCTTGGTTAATGGTGCCACGATGGATGCAAAGCTCTCTATAAAGCGTCAGTAATAACCAGCTAATCCCAAGAAACTTTGTATCTCAGATGGTGATCTTGGCGTCTCCCACTCTAGACCTGCCTTCACCTTAGATGGATCCACAACTATACCATCTCCAGAAATTACATGACCAAGGAAATGAACTTCCTTCATCTAGAAGTTGCACTTACTCAGCTTGGCAAACAATTTGTTTCCATGCAACACTTCTAGCACAATCTTCAAATGCTCACGATGAGATGCTTTATCATAAAAATATACCAATACACTGTCTATGAAGACAACCACAAAACTATCCAGATAAGGCCTAAAAGCCTGATTCATCAATTCCATAAATGTTGTTGGGGCATTTGTCAGGCCATAAAGCAATGCCAAAAACTCATAATGACCATATCACATCCGAAAAGCTATTTTTGATGTATCATCGGCCTTTATCTGGAGTTGATGGTAACCTGAGCGATGGTCTATCTTAGAAAATATTGAAGCTCCCTGCAACTGATCAAATAGATCATTAATACGGGGTAAAGGATACTTGTTCCTGACTATCACTTGATTAAGCTTTCGGTAATCAATACATAGCGTCATCAAACCATCTTTCTTCTTAACAAAGAGAACTAGAGTGCCCCACAACGAAGAACTAAGACCAATGAAACCCTTATCCAGCAAGTCTTGCAACTCCCTCTTGAGCTCTGCCAGTTCTGCTGGTGCCATACGATAAGGTACCTTGGAGATTGGAGTTGTACCTAGCATCAACTCAATAGCGAACGTAATCTATCTCTCCGGCGGCAAACTAGAAAGATCCTCGTGAAATACGTCCACATAATCATGAACAACCTCTACTTCTTCAATGAGTCGGGTTTTATTGTCCTTAGACACAACCACACTAGCCAAATACGCACTGCAACCTTTGTTTAGTATTTTGGCCGCCTTTAAGGCAGACACCACAAACTTCCCAGCCATGTTCTTAGGTAAGGGATGCAAAAACTCATCCTCTCCTAGAATATGGAAAATGATTCCCTTCTTTCGACAATCTAGTATGGCATAGAGTTCTTCCAGTTAATCTAAACCAATTATAGCATCATAATATTTCATCATTAATAGATAAAAGCACCCTGCCAAATCACTCTTCTATGCACACATATAGTAAGGGAAAACACTTCTTGGTAATCATGGCACCTGCTGGTGTATGCACAGATAAGGGAATATCCAAATCAGTAACTTTTGCATCAGACTCTTTAAGTAACATATTTGGAAGCCTCTCAGACACAAATGTATGTGTAGCACCAGTATCAAAAAGAACTCTAGCATTAATACCCATAATAGGAACTGTACCTTTGGTCACATGCTCTGCGTGCTCTGCATCTTCTTTGGCCAATGCATACACTCGGGCTTGGGCCCAAGGTCTTTCTGCTAGTTTTGCTACTGCCGGCACCGCTGTTGCTGCTGCCTGCTATGCCATCTTTGGGCAATCATTTATCTTGTGGTCCTTGTCACTACAACATAGGCATCTAGATGCACTCAACCAACATACTTGCCCTCCATGGCTTCTGCCGCAAGAGTACACAAGGGCTAGTCTTCTTACTGAAATCTTCCTTCTTGAGGTGCCCTCTTCACATAATCAGGCACCTGCTGAGCAACATAGACTGCCTTCTTCTTTTTGTCCTGCCTCTGAAATGGTGATGCTGGCCTCTTGGAAGTGGCCTTCTTTTCCTAAAAGTACTGCTCCATCTCACTTTCCTACCTGCATGCTGCACTAAGTGCCTTCTCCATGTTACGATGGTCAAATACCACAAGTCTGGTACGTAATGATGGTCTGAGCCCCATCACAAACTTCTTCACCTTCCTCCTCTCATCAGCCACAATATTAGGTGCATACTTAGAAAGCACTAGAAATCTTGCTTCATATTCCTACACACTGAAGGATCCCTGGGTCAAGGATAGAAATTCATGCTCCACATTTTCCTGCACATGTTCAGGTATGAACTTAGCCTTGAATAGGTGTGTAAACTCATCCCAAGTCACCTCCTGGTCTCCTGCCACAATCTTGGTTCGTAGTATGGATGACCACCATACATCAGCCCTCTCCTGCAAGGAGTACATCCACACTATAATGATTCAAAATTTAAATAGCCTTACAATTATTACAATTACCTGCAATATATAGGTCCCCAAACTAATTTTATCTTCCTCTGCACAACGAATAACTCTAAAAATCTTTTCAGTCTCCCTTAGCCAACTCTCAGCCAACAACGGTTGACTCTCCCATTAAAAGAGGATGGAAACATCCTGCTAAACCTCTCCATTATAGATGGGCCTCTATGCTCCAAATGCAATGCCGGTGGAGCCTAAGCCTAAGACAACAAGGATCAGCATAAAATAGGCTTACTAAAATAACTACTACCAACCATTAGAGCTACATCTAACCTAAGCTTGCACTCTGGTCTGTAATGCTGCCTGAGTCTGGGCCTGAGACTGCATAGCCTAAACTAACCCTTGCATGAATGTTCCATAATCTATCAATGGTAGGGGAGGTGGTACTGGTGGTCCCTGAGGTGCTAGGGCCTGTTGTTCTACATCCACATTCTCTCTCTGCTCTTCCCCATGAATAGGGACGTTAGCACGGCACCCACGACTAGCCATGGCCTAGAAAACAACAAACTAGTTAATTTTTATAACTCAATATAACTACAAACTTTCTATTAGACTTAGGAACATGGATTGTTTTTAGTTGATGGTTACTTATGAATAACCTCAACCTACGAATGCTCTGATACCATCTATGTAACACCCTGCCTAGATCTGATTCAGTTATGCCAACTCTCATCGAGTCCAAGTGACATGCTACATGGGTAAGACACCCTAACAATTATCAAATGCAGGTTGAGTCATTCACAAATGAATACCAAAGCAGCGGAAATTAAAAACAATCACATCAACTTTAACATCAATGTCTATAATCCATAGAAAAATCCACAACTACTAAATAGTTTATTAAAAGTTCATAACATAACAACTCCTCACATACAAAGGTCACTCCACAGTCAAACCTAATCCTCACGTTCCGAATCCAATCCCACTTCTATATCCACGGGATCCTCAGCCTCGCCTGAAATGTTAAGCAAGTATGAGTCTACAACGAAGACTCAGCAAGCAACCAAAAAAATGGACTATACATATACTATATTTTCAAAACATGTTAGTGCATATTGGTTTCAGCAATTATACTACTTGTAATGTAACATACGCTAAACATATCGTTAATCAAACTTTACATACAAATGATACTTGTCTAAGACATGAGATAATGGCATTACACTAATTTCTTAATTTTTACTTTTGCAAGTGGTTTCACATCTGATCATGATGACAAAATTTCAAATATCAACATGGTGTACATAGTATATATGGTTTCAAGAGTTTACATAAGTGAGCATGACTATTAAACATTTAGCAGAAAGGAAATAAGACAAGTATGATATTCTAATCATGCCAAGACTAAACATAAACATATCGAATGACATATATATATATGTACAAATTTCCAAGACACAGCCCAAACCACCCATTAGAAGTCACATATACTCATAACTTAGGCAGACAGTGATAGAGTCTAGGTTACCGCTCAGAACTGAGGGAAGTTCTCCCCACCATTACCAGTGGTACTTGTCCACCTCCAAGATTTCTTCTCGTGCCCTTGGGAGCATATAACATATTGAACACTTCCATAGGGGCATTACTATGGTCCTGTTGCAAATCACTTCTAAGGTGGCAATGTCTTATTGGTCGAATATAGAATCATATACAAATTACAAACTTCAAACGCAACATAGCATGCTGCCCAAAATCATATACACATATTCAGATCATATCAGTGGCATAATTCAGATTGATCACATGCTGTGGTTTCTCAGAATTTCCTCAATATCTATTTAATATAACACATTTCACATTGTGATAACAAACTTAAAATAGTTATAGATGTCATAAATTCACAAAAAATTGGCAGAACATGCCTCTGGGTCATGGATTAAAATTGTGATTTTTCACAATTTTTTGACATTTATACCAATTTCAGTATTTATCTAAGTACTTATATAAATAAATAAATATTCAGCATGCTGAAACAAACTATCAAACAGGTTCAATATTTGTACTGAAAACATAACATATTGATACAATTCACTAGTTAAAATATCAAAATTTTTAGAATATAGTAACTATTTACGAAATTAGAAAGTACTATTGATTATAGCATATTAGTCATCAAAATTATATGAAATAGTCAATATATGGTTACAAATCCATCACACCGTGAACATTACCTTGACATGTATTTCTACATAGAAACCCATATTTTTGTCACACACATGCTTCACACACAAAATTTCTTCTTAAATCTATGCTTATTCATAGATTTCAGAAATTACCCTAATATCAGGGTGATTACAGAAAATAACCCAAATTGTAACATGGTAAGGAGTTAACCTACCTAACCCTACACATCACACCGAAAATCCATTCAAAGTCCAAACATAAAGATATAATTCCAGAAGTAAAAATAGGAAAAAATGGTAAACAGAAGAACTTGACGCCAATAGGGTTGCCGTTAAGCTTAGTTGATAGCAAAGGGGTTGACGATTAGTTCATCCTTAGTGGAAATCAAGGTTGTTGTTAACCTAACAAGAAATAGAACCCGTTTGGAAACCATACCAAGCCCAAATCCGACCACTATTTTGTTTTCTAAAATCATGGGGAAAATATAAAATGATAGAAGCTAGGGTTGGGAACCCGATCCCTAAGTTACTTGCTTCTAAAACACCAAGAGAACTACGGATTTAGCCAATGAAGCCCGTCTTGGCCAACCAAGATGGTCCCTTTTCGTGGCTTGATCCTGAACCAGATGTTCTTCTACACCCGGAGCATGATGGAGATTCCTTCAACCTTCAACGACACGACCTCCTAACTTGTATACACTTGAACTAGTTCTCCAAGAAGATCAAACGCCAGATCTCCCCTCTTCTCCCCTTTGAGACTTGTAGAAGACTCCAAAATGGGAATAAGAAGGCTAGACAACCCCTTTATATAAGGATTGACCTTCCTTTACTAGGTCAAGAGAGGGTAGGAGTCGTGTCTCCAGCCGTTACCGAAGATTTCGCCCCTTTCCATATTCCAACCGGAGCCGGGTGGCGAAAATTTTGCGGTCTGCACCGCATGAAATTGACGGCAAGGGTGAATGCCATCTACCCACAGTTGACGTTAATTGATGTCGTTGTCTAGCAATAGTTGGCGGCAATCTATGTTGTCATCAACAACATAGGTCGACGCAACCATCGACCTGCTCGAGAACAGGCCAACAAATACCATAGAAATCATAACTACCCATATACACTCACATAAATTTTTAAATGCATAGAAAAATATATAACAATTATAATTAAAATCTATGAATAGTATTCAGAACATCACACTTATTTCACATTCATAATAAAATAATAACTTAAACTCAAATGAAATTGTCTTCGTGATAATGGCATATAGAGGACCATACCTTAATCGTGCATAGCCTTTAATTACCTACTTATTCTACACGTTACATGATGAACTTGCTTTATTTGGAGTTTCTAAAATTTAGACTTTTATTATTTAGACTTTCTTGATTTTAAACTTGCCTTATTAATTACTTTCCAGTTGTGTCATGGTTCCCTTGCTATTCTATCGCACATTTGATTTGGCAAGTTTCTGATACACGCTACACCTATACACTTGTACAAGTTAGGCAACCCCTTCTTGACAATTTGGAACCTCTCTGACCAGATATTCCTTCTAGTGGACTAGGGACCTTTTTGTTAAGACCTCTGTATGTTTCATCTGACCATGGATTCCCATACGGCCAATGAGCATATTGTACTATTGAAGTTCCCTGAACTTAGTATGCACTTTCCTTCTCATCTTGCTCGATTGTACTAAGAGAATATACACATTGACAAGTCATTGAAGGAAATATGGAATTGACATAAGAACACGTCGTTATGCTACCTGTTTGTCCCCTTAACCATCGTGTTCATGATACTTTACTCTTAAAACTTGCTCTTGACATGATAGTATCGAACTACTAATGAATATTGTTCTTGACATGATCTTACTAGTGTTCTAGCACATCTTGACATCACAATCTTGAACTCTTGAAAGTACATTATTGGCTACTATTGAGATGTTATTGATAGAACTGTTTTGTTCTGTCTAGCGCTAAATTGATCTTGCGACTCCACTGGACTGAAAAGCCAAACTATCTAGTCCTAGGGGTTCCAATCTAGTCCTAGGGGTAGAGAGCCACCTGAAAATACCTGCAGAGGCTAATGACAGTGTTGACATATTGCACCGGTTCTAACTGTTCTGATTTAGCTAGACATCTGACTATTATTCTGTGACATTGTTGGCCTATTATTCTAGACCCATCTGATTGTTATATCATGGCAATGTTAGTCTGCTAATTCAAACATATGTTCTGCTACTATTAATATGTGATCTGTTAATGCTTGACTAAAATAAGTACATGCTCGTCTAGTTAAAATCACAATCTTGATCCATACTTGATTTGACTAGTTTGTGTTCTTGTATTGCTAGTTACATAGCAAAACTCTGGTTCTAATGTCCTACTACATTCTTGTCTTTGTGATATCCTACGAGCACTTTGTCATATGTTTTACCGTGCTTGTGATTTAGTTTGTTATACTCGTGCCTGCTTGAGTAAACGTTAATCACTTATATCATTGCCTGCATACCGAGATATAAATCCTAATGGGTGAGTTCATTCATACTTGCTTTCCCTAACATTTTCAGGTAATGAGGATGAGGAATAAAGCTTAGTGATGGGATTTATGCACTGAGCATGAACTACACCTTAGAGAGCCTTTATTTATTCTAGTAGGGAGAGATTGGTCATCGTTGTAATTGTTATCTTTCTTTAAAATATAGATAAGACTAGTAAGTAGAGAGTTGTTCTTATATTGACATTAGAGATTGTTTTATTCCTTTATGATGAATAAAAGGAGTTTTGATTATTGATTGTGGGCCCTATTAGCATTAGTCATTTGTCTATGGCTTATGAATGCTTGCTTGTTCGCCGCGTTCCTGATTAATTTCTGTTTTAAAAAAAATCGGGGGCGTGATATTCAATCTCCATGGATTCAAGCACTCACTCTATTACTCATGTCAGTCGACAGGCATCTGGGTCTGCATAGAAAATCATGATGTCACACATGGTTCATTTTGAATTTCTACACACCATGTTTCCTAAGCTACAATCACTCTTTAGATGCAAGGATGGACCGCAATCTTATGGCCCACACCTGGTATTATCCTTCCCTTGTTTGTGGGTTTTTTGCAAACCTTTCCCTCCGCAGCGACCACCATGTTGAATTTGTCACAAGCATCCATATTTTTGTGCCCTATCTACTTCCTAATCTTATCCTAGATATACCTAAGGAAGGAGTTATTCCAAAAGTGGTTGTAATGGATCTAGCCATCACATATACCACCATGACCCATCAGCCATTTGATCCCATAAAGGCAACAATCTCTAGACTTAATGCTAATACTTTCCCCCCCTTTGTGGTGAATAATGCATCACATTTTCACTTCCATCCTACACCCTAAGGCCAGAAGTAGAGACCATGTTACTGAGCTCCATAAATTTTATTCTACTTTATGCTTGATGGAGATCAAATAAACCTCCCAGCCTTCATGCTTTAGTTAATTCAAATATGCCATGATGATTCCCGCAAATCCTTGCCGCATGCCACTCAACTCATAGCAATCTTTGAGTTTTCAGGTTTAGATCTGTCTATTAAGCACAACATTGACATTAAGCCTAAAAATATCTGCAATCTTCATAAACTCAAAAATGTCATGAAGTAAAGGCAGAAGGGCACTAGAATCTGTCATGCTTTGTCTAAAGACTGGGCAATTTCTATTCCCAACTTTTTTGAAGAATACTTTACTTCTAATGACTCTCAATCTGGTTCTAAATCTCAATCAAAAGGAGATTCACATTCAATAAATGAAGCACAATCTCAACCTCCCACTATCTAGCAACAAGTTGATCCACAACCTATTTAGAATTTGCAACAATTTATTATTGACCAGTTCCCCTAGGTCCATAATCATTTTGATGCTATTGATCATCAACTATTCGGGTATGATTAGAGGCTCTTCGAATTATCTTCTGATCTTACTCACATTAGACAGACAGAAGATGAGCTCTCTACCTTCTTGGCACATGTTTGAGGAAATTTAGACATGTTTACTAGAGATGCTAATGCCTTCAGATGGAGCATCTTTCCTATGGATTCAGAGGTTTCACCTAGTGTAAGTCTCTACTCTTCTAATTTTCCAACTTCAGCTCTGTGACCTCCATGCAGGCGACATCCACTTTAGCACTGCTTTAATTGGCTTTGTGATGATGTCAAAGGGGGAGAGATTAGTTGAATAGTCAATTGTCAAAATGCTTATAAATCAGTGAGTCACATGGGTCAGTCTTGTGATTTCTTGTTTGTTAGTTTGTTGGGTAGTTGGGTATCAAGGTCTTGTTTTATGAAGCATTTTGGGGTTAGTCTCTTCTTAGGGCAAGACTTCTTTTTTATGTGCTACGATAAAAATGAGAACATTTTGTAAGAGCTATGTATCTGAACTTTTAATAAATGAATGAATGTTTTTTAACACAAGTGATGCTTGATGCCTTATGAAACATCTTAAACTTCATGTATGATTGGATGAATCTTAGTGTCGTGAGACAAATTCTTGATGTGGATTTCTGCATGAACATATTTAGAACCCTATGGTAAAATGAAGTTGAAACACAATGATAAAATGGCTCATAGTTGCCATCACTCAAAAGGGGGAGAATGTTGTGTGAATAATTTATGTTTTTGATGATGTCCTACTATCCTAGGTTCTTTGACTATTTGACTTCTAAAAAATTGAAGGAATAAAATAGCCAAGTTGACTAACTTTGATTCAGGTCAACAAATTTGATTGAAATTGGCTTCATCATTCTAATGGTTCTTGAAGTATGTCAACAAATTACAACTTCAGACTAACAGAATTTAAGCTCAAGATCGACTTCTAAAGTTAGTCAGTTGAAGCTTGCAACTAAAGATGTCAATCGAAGCTTAAGTTCAACTGATGGAGAAGTTCCACTAAAAAAGGGATGAATCATTGTCCCATCCATGGATGAGGAACTAAGGTAGACAGAAGAGTTCCTATACCCAAAAGCAGGATGATCTAGAGGTCGACTGATATGTAGCTCAGGTCGACCGATTGTTCTTGAACAACACATCTTTAAGTTGACTGATGTCGAGTTCAGATTGACAGAAGGATGATTAGTTGTGTCAATGAGCAGATCACATGAATGACATGTGGTTGACCAAATGGTAATGTTAGGCTCATACATACGAATTCCCAAGTACATGGGAGTGTGTGTAGAAGATTCCTTGGACCTATACATAATCTCTTCATCACAAAAAGGTAGGAGATCTGAGAAGTCATAGCCCATAGTGTATGGAACCTGTTTGCGAAAGCCAAGACTTACTATTGGAGCTTGATAATCCTACAGGAGGTCAAATTATGCCAAGAGAAAATCAAGGATATTTTAAGAGCTGTAGATCTAGTGGGAGCAAGCCTTATTACATCAATTTGTCCAAGGAAGGAGACCAAAGATCCAATTGTGAAAGGGAACTACATATTGTTAGCCATCGAGTCAGACTACTTAAGCTTCCTAAACTCCATTAATTCTAATGACTATTGTGGGTTGAGCATTTATCTGATGTTGGATCAGGTGTTGGCTTAGTAATCTACGAACGCTGTGTGTATGAGTCGAGCATTTAGTGCTTGTGTGTGTGTGGATGTATTTTTGAACATCAGATTTCATAAGAGTGCTAGTGTGTGTGTGTGGAGTAGTAGAAGTAGGAGACACAAGTTATGTTCTCCGAACAACCTTAAATCCTTGTGCATTGTGGTTTGATGATTTGATTCGCTAGATGTATGTTTAGGACCGATGTTTGCACAAAAGTTTAATCACACACCACCTCTGTCTAGTGTTCCTTTGTCTGATTCGAATTGCATTTCAAATTATTATGTGAACTACTGCACATTGTTGTTGTGTCTCTTGTTTTGATGATGTCCAAGATGATGTCCAATTATGATATACAAATCAAGTGAATAGTCCAATAAATGTATAATACTTTAATTTTTATTGATATGGCAGGTCCCAAAAGAGTTCAGAAAGAGAGAAGTCAAAATACTCTTGAAATGCATATTGTGCGTCGACACACTCTTGTTGTGTGTTGACCTCTAAACACAATCCAGAACTCACAAAGGCCTGGTAGACATTAGTGTGTCGACATAGTTGCATCAGGGTGTCGACTGTAAGGCCCTCGAATTTTGTCCATATTATGCTTATTTGATTTTGTGCATATTATAAATATTTAATTACTTGTGTGCATATGTATATATATGTTTATTTTTGTGCATATAATATGTTTATTTAAATGTGCATATAGTATTTAATCATTGATGTGCATATTGTATTTATCTATTCTATGTATGTATGTTTATTATATTTCTATTTTCTGCCGAAATCCCTGTTAGCATCAACATCCCTTGACGTTAAGCGCAGGTTGACGGCAACCAGTGTGCCGTTGAATTCATGGGCAGGGGATATAGACATCCAGATCAATGGATGCCTACTTTCTGTTAACGGCAGCAATGTGGCCGTTTACCTCTCCGGTTATGTTGTGTTTCCATATATGAAAATGGCTGCGTTTTCTACGGGTGCTAATTAGGAAACCCACCCCAACGGTTGGAAAACCTAATCCTAGGCGCGCCCCGACTCATAGCCCTATAAAACATCCAGTTTTCGGCCAGATTAGGTCCTTTGGCTCTAAGGGAAAAACTAGGTTTTTTTGAGAGAAAAACCTATTTTTGCAAATCTTGATCTGACGTGTGTGGGGTTCGTCCAACGATCTACTGCGACTAGAAGGAGCTCTTGCTATTGAGGAATCTTCCCCGACTCCGGAGATCCATCTGCATCAGCAAAAAGACCAGATTTGGGAGGGAATTTTGCACCTTCTTGGCTTGGCTGAGGAGGGCTTCTTCAGAAAAAATTTGATCTTCTTAGATTTATTTCCAAGCAAGTAATCGAGGGTTAACATCCCTAGACATGTCCTTTTGGTTTCAGGAATTTTTGCAGATTTTTATTTGTGTCCTGGAACCCCCAATTCACCTTTTTATTTGAGTTCGGTCTGCACTTCCACAAACAGGAGGTTGACAACAACCTTCTTGCCGCCAAGTTCTTGAGTTGACGGCAGCATCCTATGTCGTTAACCCTTGTTGGCGGCAAGGCCCTTGCCGCCAAGTTCATCTGTTTTCACAAAACCTTGTTTGTCATATATGTATGATAAATTTCAGACTTTTGGATGTATGCACATGCTGTAAAAATTAGGGTTTGTTAGGTATGGTATGTAGGTCATATCATGAGGTTCTGTCAATTTTCGGAGCATAATTATATTTAATATAAATTTTTTATTGATGAAATAAGCATGTTATGACTGTGTTTAATTTTGAATAAATAGATTCGTTGCATGTTAGGGTTTTAGAAAATTTCCATGACATTAGGGTTACTATTTTCATGTTTTAGAACTGTTAGAATTGACTATTTTGATGTGGACCATGTTAAAGTGAATTTCTTGTTAAAATTGTAGGAAATCTGTTTAAATTGTTAAAATTAGTTTTACTATTGCAAAAAATCTAAAAAATTGGACATGTGACATATTAGTTGTATGAAGCCTGTGATAAAAATGTGATACTATTTAGATACCATGAGTACTGTTTGTATTTTTAAAGGAGATTTAAGTCATAATAAGTGTGTTTAATTTAAATCATGTAATTTCAAGAGAATTGCAGCATGTTAGGGCTCTATTATGTTTAATTTAACACTGTGAATCAGTCATTCTGAGTTATGTAAATTGAAAATTGTATATTTATTTAAAGTGCATGTAATGAGTTAAATTGTGCATATCAGTTAATGAAACCATGTGATTAAGTGCTAATGTGAAATATGTGCCGAGATTGACGCTGCTACCATAGAAGACTGTAGAGCTGTGCTATAGAAATGTTCCTATGAGAAGGCTCATTGTGTATGTGATATCCTGTGGGCATCAGGATGAAATCTTGGAGGTGGACAAGTAACACTGGTTAGGGTAGAGAGGACTTCTCCCGATTCTGCGTAGTTACCAAGATTCGTCACTATATTGCCTAGGTGACGGGTATGTGTTATGTGAATGTGTGTCCTTCTTTATGTTGGTTCGGACTATGTGTCACGGCAAATTAAGTGTAAGAGTGTGAAAAATGTGAAATTGTGCAATGTGAACATGTGATAGTGTTATGTAAATGTGATAGCATGTGAAGAGGTGTGAAACCATGTAAATGAGAGTTAATTATTTTAAAACAGCAAGCTAAAGATGTGTATATGTGTTATAAATGAATGAGAAAATTGTTAGATATCATGCTAGGATTGCTAGTTACCTTGTGCTAATTTCCATGCTTTATTTGTCTAAGATTATGGTTGATATGAGTTGTGATTAGCAACATGAATCATGTTACATGTTATGTGTAGAAAGCATGTGTAGGTTATTTATGCTTAATTGCCATGAAGCATGTACCATGTATTTCTCTTATTGTTTAAAAGACTAGCATGTTTATGTGATATGTGTAAGGATGTACCTTTAGGTTGCTTGCTGGGTCTTGTTGAAAGACTCTTACTTGCTTTAACATACAAGTGAGGCAGGTGTCCCCATACTTGAGGAGGATGTAGTGAGGAGCGACTCCGAGCGAGAGGAGTAGCTGCTTGTGGAGATCATTGCGTAGTTTACACTTTCTTTTCATAATATGTTAACAATGTATTCATATGGACTTGTAATATTGTGGACATTTGTTATTTCTTCCATTTTCTATATAGACTACAGAATTATGTGAATGATGATGGAATAAGACTTCTCTTTTATTTCCACTGTACTCTTTTGTTATTTATGTACATCTCGACCTATTTTGTAGCGTTGGGTAAATGTCCCACTATAATGACGACCTTTATATCGATGTGGATTGGTATAATCATACCGGTATAAGGAGGGTCATTACATCGACACACTTGCATCTCCCAATGAGCCAAAAATTAAGAGAACAGTGTGTATGTCGACACATCCTCCATTTTGTGTCGACACGAGTTAGCATCTGAACAATGCCAGAAAAGGTGATGATCAGTTTATCCCCATGTGATTAATAAAACTATGATAAAGGTTACTAACATACCTTATATGAACTCTAAAACACAGGAAATAAACGAAGGAAATCAAGCCAATCAAGTAAGTATTCATCACTCTACAACAGTAAGAGTTCAGAGCATCAATATCTGTCTAAGTACACATCGATTTCCACTATAGGTCATAACGATTCCTTAGTTTCATAACAATTTTATACTTACAAGGATTCTATGTGTTAAATTGTTAAGTGATCACAACGATTTGCCCTCACAATGATTCGTTAAGTGATCACAATGATTTGCCCTCACAACGATTCATTAAGTGATCGTAAAGACTTGCCATCACAATGATTCCTTTAGTCATCGTAACAATTTGCTCTCGCAATGATTCCTTTAGTCATCGTAACGATTTGCTCTCATAACGATTCCTTTAATCATCGTAACGATTTGCACTCGTAACAATTCCTTCAGTCATCGTAACGATCTACTCTCGTAACGATTTCTTTAGTCATTATAACGATTTGCTCTCGTAATGATTTCCTTAGTCATTATAACTACTTGCTTTCATAACGACTTTCATATCAATTTGCTTATAACATCACAACGATTTGTACATCGATTTACTAATAAAGACATAACGATTTGTACATCGATTTGCTTATGAAATCATAATGATTTATACATTGACTTGCTTATAACATCATAACGATTTGCATATCGATTTGCTTATAAAGTCATAACGATTTGTACATCGATTTGTTTATGACATTATAACGATTTGATTACTAATGCATATAACAATTTGTGTATGCATCTGTTTACTCATTTGCATAACGATTTCATAAGTCATGCATATATCGAATTCATAGAAAACAACTATTCGATTTTCGAACTAATCCTTGAAAACATTGAAAAGTCAAAGTCTTCACGTACATATCTCTGACAGCTGTACATTTATTACGATAGTACGTATCTCTACATGCAGACAATATCTTCCATTATCGTACCTTCTCTATAAACATCTTTTAGAACAACAAAATGGCATTACTATTTTGATGAACTTTCATTCTAACGTTGACTGACAACAAGAGACAGCCTAGCTGTATACTATTCAAGCTTTAAATATGTGCAAGTCTCTGACAGTATGCATCATACAACGTTGTACAAAATAGAAGCCAAAGAAGATTACAGAAGATCCTCCCTCTCTCTCTTTGTGTGCATGAAAGGATAAAGGACTGTTGACTAGAAGCTTCCAAGTGTCAATCAGTCTAACGTACACTTATGCCTAGAGACAACTGGCACTTCAATGGTCGAATTTCAAAAGATAATATATGAAGTTCCTGAGGCGTCAAGAAGAAGTAGTGGTTGAACAACAAGCCAGAATGCCACTCAACCTTCTGCAAGTTTTTTTTTAGTGAGCCAAGCAAAAAATCCCATCAGTCGTAGCTCTTACTCTCTGTGCTTAGTTCAGATCTGTGAGAGAGCCTTTTGTTCTGAGAAGAGTCCTTGATTGTAGACCTCTTTCTTCTCAGTCCTTGCTTCAGGTCAAGCAGTGTTCTATGAGCTTGATTTAGGGGCATCATCTCTTTGATCACATTCCCTTGTGTTGTTCCCTTCAAGCTGTGAAGGAAGACCTGGTGGGGTATCCAGGGTCTTGTTCCCTTCGGTTGAAGGAAGACCAGCTGGGGTGCTGGGTGCTGTAGTGTCCTTAAGGGGGACTGTACCCTTGTTAGTGAAATCTAGAGATATATCTCAGGGACTGGACATAGGACTCCTAAGGAGAGGAGATCTGAACCAGGATAATTCTTTGTGTCGTATGATTGCTTTTGTGTGTTTGATTATTCCATTCACTAACACTAACAATCTGCAAAGTGTGTTTTGTGTGACTGTTTTGTGAACAGATTTTTGAGTGCTAAATAATTTTTAAGAATCCCATTCACCCCCCCTCTGGGCTTGCTAGCTGGGCAACAAGTGGTATCAGAGCTAGTCTCTTCGACAAAGAAGAAGATCCAACGATCTGAAGAGAAAAAATCAAATGGCAGCTCAAGGTCACTCAGAAGGTCAGTCAGTCAACAGGCCACCGCTATTCGACGGAGAAGATTACACCTACTGGAAAACAAGAATGGAATACTTCATATAAGGATTTGATTTCCAAATATGGTCCATAGTAGAAGAAGGCGATCTAGTTGTTCTAAACAACAGAGACAACTGGACAGAAGATGATAGAAAGATGATTTCTCTCAACTGCAAAGCCAAGAGCATTTTGTGTTGTGCCCTCAGTAAAAAGGAATTCAGCCATGTATCTACCTGTAAATCCACCATGGAAATGTGGGAAAAGCTCAGGATCTTATGAAGGCACCGACAAAGTCAAGGAAACCAGGATATACATTCTGGTGACACAATATGAAAGGTTCCAGATGCAGTTAGGACAATCTATAACCCAAGTTTAGCAGATTTACGGACATCACCAACGAGTTAGCAGGATTTGGAAAAAGCTATGAGATGGGAGACATGGTAAGGAAAATTCTTACATCCCTACCATCTTCTTGGACTCCAAGGTGACAACTATAGAAGAAGCCAATGACTTGAAAAGGATGTCATTGGAAAAGCTCATTGGGTCCCTCATGGCCCATGAGATAAACTGGAGAGATTAGGAGAATCATCCACTAGAAAGAAGCACACAATGCCCTCAAAGCAGCAGAAGGCAGCTCTGAGGAACAATCAGAAGATGAAGCCAGTAGTCAAGACAGCGAAGATGAAGAAGTAATGTTGTCTAGAAGACTACAATGGATATTGGCTAAGAAAAAGAAGTATCAATATGGCAGACGATACTTCAAAAAGGGAAGGGATTTCAAGAAATCTAAAACAAAGGACATTAAGAAGAATGAACCAATTGGTTATGAGTGCAAGAAGCCAGGACACATCAAGGCAGAGTGTCCAAAGCTCAAGAAATATGAATTCAGAAAGAAGGACAAGTAGAGAAGCAAGTTAGTGAACTTAAAAGAAGAAATGAGTTGCTATGTGAAAACCTAAAAGATAAAAATACACAAATAAAAAAATTAGAAAAATAAGAAAGTTCAGATGAATTAAAAAGGGAAATCAAAAGACTAACAGAAGAAAATGATAAACTATCAAGTACATTAGAAAATTTTACTAATGGTAAAAATTCCTTAATACTAAAAGGAGCCAGAATATCAGGTAAAAAGAAGAATGGATTAGGTTACATTCCACCAGATAATGAAGATACAACAATATACCCTAAAACATATCCAACTCCAAAATTCGTACCTGAACAAGATATAGCATATAAATTAAACTTTAAATATACTCTAAACGAAAAGTAACTAAAACAACATGTTGTGGTCACTGCAACAAGCTAGGTTACAATAAAATAATGTCCAACTAAACATAAAAGATGGATAATTAAATAGAAAGATGAGAATACTAACGAGCAAGGACCCAAAAGAACTTGGGTACCTAAAGCTTAGTGTCTTTATTTCAGGGAGGCCTTCGAGCATCAAAATGGTACTTGGACAGCGGGTGCTTAAGGCATATGTCAGGTAACAGAAAGCTATTCTCTCACCTCAAGGCTGAAGAAGGCAGAGTCACGTATGGAGATAATGGAAAGGGAACTGTGATAGGCAGTGGATCAGTGTGGAGTAGAGGCAAAACTGTCATTGAAGATGTGCTGTGCGTCAAAGTATTGAAACACAATCTCATCAGCATCAGCCAGCTATGTGATAGAGGTCATCAGATCAGTTTTCAAGAGTCAAAGTGCAGCATTGTGAAAGATGGTGTAGTCATCTTTGATGCCAACAGAGAAAAGAACCTATATGTACTTCATCTGGAAGAGTTAAAAGATCAAGATATTTGTTTAGCAGCCAGCAAAGAGTAGTCAACTGAGTTGTGCACTACGCCAAATTATACTTTTAGCAGCCATTTTACTAGCAGCCAATTTATATTTGCTGCTAATTAACAGCATTTTTTAAAAAATTGCTTCTAATAAGCCCACTCAAGAGTTAAAGTAACTATTACATTTAATAGTAATATTATTAGCTGCTAATTGACAGCAATTTTTAAACATTAGCTACCAAATATCAAAATCGGGTGACTAATACCTTTAGTAACATATTTTTTCGTTGTAAATTCTTTTTGGAATGACAGATTTGGGGGGAAGTGAAATATATTCAAATTTTCACTCCCGCACTAACTTTTCCACCTCATTGTTGCATACGCCAGCGCCCCACCCCTGTGTGCGGCGCTCTCCACCCCGCACTCTGCCTCCGTGACCCCCGCCCCCTCGCGCCGCGCCTCTACCCTGCCGCGTCCCCTCTGCATCACGTCCTCGCTAGCCACGCCCGCCCAGGCCTCGCCAGCACCGCGTCAGCCAGCCGCCACCCCCGTAAGCGCCCCTGGCCGCCCAGCCTCCGCGAAACCGTGTCCGCACTGGCCATCGTGAAAGCGCCCACGCCCCAGGCCGCCCTGCGCTCGGCACCGTCGCCGTCGCCCACGCCTGCACCTGCCGTCGCACCGCGCCAGCGCCAGCGCCATCACCTATGCTCGCCCCACCACACTCTGCTAGCGCCAAAGCTGCCTGCCTCTGCGCCGACTGGCTCCGCGACCCAGCACCACAGTGCCTCTTCCGTGACCGCATGTGAATGGCAGTGACCAGCCGGCCAGCGCCCTTGCATTGGGCTCCCTTGATGCCATCAGACATCCTTGTTTAATTGTACCTAGCTAAACTCTGCACATTATTCCAAAGCATCTATATATTTGCTTGGTGAATTTTAAACGCTGCAATCTCTGTGAATTCTTGGATTGCAGATTGTGAGATTTATTTATTTTTTACATGTTCATGTCGTGCCTCCCCCACAGCGGGAGATTTGGATCATCTTCTAGCGAGGAGTGAGATAGCAACCTCACTTTCGTCTATTTTTAATGCATTTTTATAAACATAGTTATCGGGAATAAAGACATTATAATTACCTAGAGAAATATGATTCAGGACTCTAATCACCAATCCCTTTCATTTTATTTTTCTTTAATCCTCCATGTTTATTTTTTGGGAAGTATGAAAATCTAGATGTATTATCAAGTTTGATAACATGTAATTTAGTGTGCTCCCGCTATATTGTTTTTCAGAGTCTTTGCTTAAATTAAAAAAAAAAAAAACATGACGGTTTCCATTGTTGAGCAGATCAATGAAAGTATTTATTTGTTGTTTAGATGATAGTTCATTTTCACGCTAGCCATGCTATATATATATATATATATATATATATCTTTCTTTCATGCCACATCAGTGCCTGTAATGTACACCAACTATAATTGTCTTCAGGAGCTGTTGGATCTATGGTAAATGGAGAAGCTACGTGAATGCGTTAGAGTTGGCAGATCTTAAATTGATAGGATATATATATATATATGCATGTTAATGGCTCTGCGAAGGAAGATGTCCATATATCTACCAACCCATTCTTATATATATATAATAATATATATATATATATATATAATATATATACATGTTAATGGCTCTGCGAAGGAAGATGTCCATATATCTACCTTCGCAGAGCCATTAACATGCATATATATATATGGACATCTTCCTTCGCAGAGCCATTAACATATATATATATATATATAATATATATATATATATATATATCTTTCTTTCATGCCACATCAGTGCCTGTAATGTACACCAACTATAATTGTCTTCAGGAGCTGCTGGATCTATGGTAAATGGAGAAGCTACGTGAATGCGTTGGAGCTGGCAGATCTTAAATTGATAGGATATATATATATATAAGTATAAGAATGGGTTGGTAGATATATGGACATCTGGGTATATATATATATATATATGTATGTATATAGACATACACGCACAGCCATTCTCTGTTCATTGAATTCAAAATTTAGGCAACTTCTGAAGGAATAAGCTGATTTAGTTCTATTCTTTGTGTATATATGTGGGTTGATCTTTTATTTGTTCTATTCTTTGTGTATACTTCTGAAGGTACTAATCTATAATTATTTAAATCTTTTAAAATTTGTATGTTGATCTCTATATTGTTTCAAAACTAATGAACAGGAGAAGTTTGAGGTCGATGATGCCTTATATATATGGGCAATGAAAAGCCTTGGAAATAAATGGAAGAACTTCAAATGCAGTCTTAAAAAAAATATGTGGATGCTATCAATGGTGGGATGATGTTCTAAATATATCTGATCCACGAGTAGATCCAACACAATGGAAGGACCTTGTCAACTTTTGGAGGACTGAAAAAAGTCAAGTAAGTAATAAATTTGAAACTCTTTAATATAATAATATATTTATGTATTTTCTAATATTTCTTCTAAATTTCTAGCAACGAAGTGCCATGAACAAGTTGAATCGTGAAAAGCAAATAGTAGGTCATACTACTTGTTCAAAAAGCTTTTTTTCAAAAAGGACAACACAATTACATAGTGAGGTACATATTTGACATGTCACTACTGTTTTGGAACCATATTTTAAAGATCTTGTTGAATGAATTATCTTGTTATCCACAGGTGCAACGAGGATTAAAGAAAAGAGGAAGAAATGATGACAATTTGAATGTTCAGGTAAATACAACTCTTAATATTATTGTTTGTTAGTGTATTATGATTAAAAGTTTTTCTTCTTCTTTTTTTTTGATAGGAAAAAGTGATGGTTTACTTAAAGAGTTTCAAAAAGTCTCTTGTCAATGTGGCTCTTGCTACTATTGAAAGTAAAGATTCTTTAAAGAAAGTTGGAGGTTGTGACTTAGGATGTGAATATTGGGAAGTGGCTATAAATGTTGCTCTTGTTTATAAAGAACCTCTCCCAAGGCCATATGGACAATTCAAGACAATTGGACATGCAATTGGGGTAACTATTGCTTGGCCTTTTACTCTTGTATGTTTGTCCAATTGTACATATTTCAATATTAATAATGTTATCAATTCTATGCTAAATATGTCTTTTCTCTTGTAGGTCACTAGGGCAGAAGAATGATCTACATGAAGGCAGCTTAAAACAAAACATTTTGTCATCTCTTTTTTCTTTTCTCCTTTGGACATTTTATGATGACTATGTCAGAACCATCTACATTTTGGATGTTCATTGAGACAATGTTTGGAAAACATATTTCACTCTTTTGCATTCGTCATTTCTAAAAATGTGTGATGTCTTGTGAGAATGGATATATATGATGTCTTTTGTGGGAAATGGAATGGATATGTACGATATTTTGTGGTAGATTTTTGCCAATGAATCATATATGGTGTGGAATGATTTATCGAATACGCAGAAGAATATACACTTTGATATATTTGTATACAGGTGGTGTTGTATAATCAACTATAGTGATAATTTTTAATGTCATTATTATAAACTTTTATTAGCAAATATATGTGCTATTATATGTTATTATTTACACTTTTAGTGGCAATTATATTTGTTGTTAAAATATCTATTAGCATCAAATTACTCCCTTTCAGTAGCTATTTATATTGCACATATCTAATCTTCAAAAGCAATAAGAAATGCTGTTAATATGTATAGTGACAAATATGTTCTAATTTTAAAAGAATAAATAATAGCCATTATATTAGCTTCTAATGGTATACAATGGAAGCAATTATATTTGCTACAATAAAGAAAAATAATAGCCAAAAGATTAGCTGCTAATACTAAACATATTTAACAGCAATGTTAAATGCTTCTATTGCTAATTATTGCAGACATTTAAATGGCTATCAAAAGTTATTGTGACACTTAGAGTACAATTGTGCATATTTATAACAACATTTATAAGTGTCATTAAATATTCCTTTTAGCAGCCATGATTGTGAATGGCTGCTATTTACTTTTAGCGACAGGACTTATAACAGCCAACTTTTGGATGGCTGTTAAAAAGATTTAGTAGCCATTGTTTTAACTATAGCAACATATAAAATTACTACTAAAAGTCACATTTGTTGTAGTGGTGGCACAGAAGATCGAGCCACTACAGTCTAGATGGCATGAGAAAGCTAATCAAGAGAAACCTGGTGGAAGGTCTACCAAAGGTCAGCACAAAAATGGACGGTGTCTGTGGACCATGTGCAAAAGGAAAGCACACTAAGTCATCCTTCAAGTCAAAGACTGTGGTAACAACCTCCAAACCCTTAGAACTCCTTCATATGGATTTATTTGAGCCAATGAGGACCACAAGTCTTGGAGGAAAGACTTTGGATTCGTTATAGTAGATGACTATTCAAGATTCACATGGGTATCCTTTCTGGAACACAAAGATGATACATTTGATAGCTTTGTAAGCTTCAGCAAAAAGGTTCAGAAAGATAAGAAGTTCAGCATTATTGGAATCATGTCAGATCATGGAGGAGAATTCCAAAATGATAAATTCACAAAATTCTGTGATGACCAAGGAATAGAGCACAATTTCTCAGCACCAAGGACACCACAGCAGAATGGAGTTGCTGAGAGAAAGAATAGGACTTTATTGGACATGGCAAGAACATTGTTATCAGAATACGATATGCCAAGATATTTTTGGGGTGAAGCAGTCAACACAGCAAGCTACATCATCAATAGAGTAATGATCAGGCCGATTTTGAAGAAGACTGCGTATGAATTGTTCAAAGGAAAGAAGCCTAAGATCAATCACTTCAGGACATTCAGATGTCCATGCTTCATCCACAACAACGGCAAAAGAGGCATTGGTAAGTTAGATGCAAGATCAGATGAAGGCATCTTCATGGGGTATGCTTCTAAACCAAAAGGATATAGAGTATTCAATAAACGTACTTCATTGATTGAGCAGTCAGTACATGTTATCTTTGATGAAACTAACCCTTTCTTGAGAGGAAGAAGATAGTGATAATGATGATGTAGATGAATTGTCCAAGAAACTAAAGAACTCATCAATTGAGGACAAGGAAGATCCACCTCTGGAAGACACAACAAAAGGATATAGAACATGAAAATCTTCCAAGGGAATGGAGATATAAGAGAGATCACCCTCCTGAAAACATCATTGGTGATCGATCTGTAGGGGTAAGAACAAGAGGTAACATAATTCCATGTGCCTATTTAGCCTTTGTTTCTCAAATGGAGCCTAGGACAGTCAATGAAGCTATCACTGATGAATCTTGGATTTTAGTTATGCAAGATGAACTGAATCAGTTCAAGAGAAACCAGGTTTAGTCACTTGTTCCTAGACCATCAGATCATCCAGTGATTGGCACCAAATGGGTGTTCAGAAATAAGTTGGATGAAGCTGGTGTGATCATAAGAAACAAGGCCAGATTGGTAGCTCAAGGCTATTCCCAAGAGGAAGGCATAGATTTCGATGAAACCTATGCACCTGTAGCTAGACTTGAGGCGATTAGAATTTTACTTGCATATACATCTACACTAGATGTTAAATTATTTCAAATGGATGTAAAGTCTGCATTTCTAATTGGTTTTATTAAAGAGGAAGTCTATGTAGAACATCCTTCAGGCTTTGACGACACTGAATTTCTGAATCATGTTTTTAAACTACACAAAGCACTATATGGTTTAAAACAAGTACCTAGAGCCTAGTATGAAAGGCTTAGCTCATTTCTATTAGACCATGGTTTCATTAGAGGTCAAGTAGATAGTACACTATTTATCAAGTCCAAGGTCAAACATATATTGCTTGTTCAAATTTATGTTGATGACATAATATTTGGTTCCACTGATGAATCTCTTTGCAAGTACTTTGAGAAGTTTATGCAGGGAGAATTCGAGATGAGCATGATGGGAGAGCTCAACTACTTCCTTAGATTGTAAATCAAACAAGGAAAGGAAGGGACTCACATCTGCCAAGCTAAGTACATCAAGGAACTCTTAAAGAAGTTCGGATTTGATAATGCCAAGCCACTGTCAACACCCATGAGCACATCAATAAGAATGGACAGTGACAAAGATGGTAAGAATGTAGATCAAAAAATCTACAGAGGTATGATAGGATCCTTACTATACTTAACTGCTAGTAGACCTGGTATTTTATTTAGTGTATGCATGTGTGCTAGGTATCAAACAGATCCTAGAGAATCTCATCTAATTTTAGTAAAAAGAATTTTTAGATATTTAGCTAGAACTCATTACTTAGGTCTTTGGTATCCAAAATCATGTGAAATTAAATTAATAGGATACTCTGATGCTGACTACGCTGGATGCAAAATGGATAGAAAAAGCACCAGTGGTTGTTGTCAATTCCTTGCAGGATGTCTGATATCATGGTCCTCCAAGAAACAAAACTCAGTAGCACTGTCAACAGCTGAAGCTGAGTACGTAGCTGCTGGAAGTTGTTGTACACAACTCCTATGGATTAAGCAACAACTTGAGGATTATGGGCTACATATCAAGACAATTCCACTGTTATGTTACAACACCAGTGCTATAAATTTGACCAAGAATCCAGTACAGCACTCAAGGACTAAACACATTGAGGTTAGATATCATTTTATTCGTGATCATGTAGAAAATGGGAACATAGATATTTCATTTATTGATAAAAACAATCAGTTAGCAGACATCTTCACAAAGGCCTTACATGAAGAGAGATTTACTTCTCTTAGAAAGGAATTAGGCATGTGTAAATTATGAAAGATGTATCTATTTAAAACTGATATATTAATTTTCAGAATTTGAATTATTTTTCCCTCCCAAAAATTTGAGCAAAATTCCAAGTATTGCTAATCCTTTTAATTTAGTCATAATTGTTCGTTATTTTATAAGAGTTTATTTCTATCGATCTAGTCAGTTTTGTCATTTTCCGCCATCATGGCGCCCCTAAATTCTAAAAGTCATTCTTTTAATATTCTCAAAATCTATGCGGCAACGAATCACATCTCTTCATCATCTTCTTCCTTTTGCCTGAGGCGATACCCTATCAACTCTCTGAGATTTCAAGCTTCCAATCTCTTCCCGCTAGAAATTTCTTGAGGGCTTCTGCTCCAATTCTCCTTCCAGTCCTCCAGAAACTTTCTCGTTCGAATCCATGGCCTCCACTGGTGCTTCCAGAAGCGTCGGGGGCTACAGAGCCGAATTTCTCACCGTCGAGCAGCAAGTAAGGTTTGCGACCGTGAAAATCAAGTTATGTGGTCACAAAGCAGTGGATGTGGCAGATTTGCAGAAGAATGGAATGGGGAGCATCGGCGAAGCCTTGAACAGATTGAAGTGGTCAAAGATGGCTACTATCTCTGATGTATGTTTTCCGGACCTGCTAAAAGCCTTCTATTTGTGTCTCAAATCAGAGGCTGATGGGACCTTGACTTCCATGGTCAAGGGAACCTAGATCAGGGTCACTCGAGACCTATTAGCATCTCTCTTTGGTGTGGGTACCTCCAGACTCAGTGGAGTTCACACTGTGAATGTCCAAGAAAAAGGTTTGGGGATAGTTGGTCCCGAGTTCAGGCTGAAAGATGACAAGGTTGATGTAAGCCAATTGAATGCATTCAATCGCATCCTGCACTTTGTAGTTTGTCAGATTATGGTTCCTAGAAGTGCCACTTTCTCCACCTGCACTAGGGCTGATTCAGATTTAATGTTCTGGGCCATCAAGAACCAAGAAATCAACATGGCAGAACTCATGATTGAGAGGATGAAGTTTGCAAGCGCTCAGGTATGGGACACAAAGAGCAAGCTGAATGTGTCTTTACCTTATGCCCATCTCCTGACGAAGATTTTTCAGCACTATGGTATAAGCATAGTAGGAGATGTGTCTGAGAAGATGGGCCAAGCAATCAGGTCCAGAAATTTAAGGAAAAGTGGTTTTTCAGTTGTCAATGGAATATGGACGAAGACCTCTGTGGCTGAGAGTGAAGTTAACTTTAGCGAACCCCAAAAGATCCAAGCAGCAGAACCAGCAGCAGCAGCATCAGTCGAAGTTTAAGAAGAGCAAGAAATAGCAGTATTAAGCAGCAGGATCGAGGATATTCCTCCTGAGGACATTGTGCCTGTAGGATGCAGTTTAGAGGATCCTCCTCCCTCTTCTCGAACAGGCTCAGTACTCAGAGATGTACTGGAATCTGTCCATAACTCCTTGAAGGATCCAGTAGCAAGTGAGGTTCCCATTGCAGTAGTTGTGGCCTCAGGCCACACTGAAGGTGAAATGGAGGAAGCTCCCATTCAGGGGGAGAAAAATCAAGAAATTGAGACTGAAGATGTGCCTATCGGAGATGCTCCTGTTCAGGGGGAGCAATCAATTGAGAAAAAGGCAGCAGCACTTCAGGGGGAGCAAGATCAAGTAAATGAGGATGTGGCATCAGGCCATAATGATGGTCAGATGGAAGATTCTCCAATCCAGGAGGAACATAAAGCAGCTGTGCATATGGATGCACCCATGGAAGATGCCCCTGCTGATGGGGAGATTTTGGGTGAAAAAGAAAGTGATCCTCAGGGGGAGAGAACTGAAAATATTTCTCTCAATGATCAATTCTCTGAGAAACATGTTGATTTTGTGGAGCCCATTGCAAGGGCAAGCCAAAAAGGGAAACGAGTAGCTCATCGAAGGTCAAAGAAGAAGAAGCAAAAAGTAAGTTTGAAGCTTGTCATCAAATGGTTGGTTGAGCAAGGCAAAGCCATCTCATCTATGCAATCAGATATTCAGTCCATCTCTATCAGCCAATCTTCTGTATCAAATGAACTTGGAACTTTGTCCACTGAAATTCATAGCTTGAGAGATGATTTTCGAATGTTCAAGCAGTTATGCAGATGGATGAAAGGTGAGTTTGACAGTGTTAAGGAGCTCATCTCTTCTAGGGTGCAGACCACCTCTGCCCCTCCAGATCTCTCTCATGATGAACCAGTTAGTAATGCAGGGCCATCAGGGCCAAGGCCAGCAGAAGAAAATGCAAGACCATCAGGGTCTCTGCCTACAGAAGAATCAGGGCCAACAGGGCCAGTTGAGGATTTGCAAGGGCCAACAGGGCTAGTTGAGGATTTGCAAGGGCCAATTGAGGATGTGTCAGGGCCAACCGAGCTAGTGGAGACTGAATCTGAGCAGGTCCAAGTCAAAGAGAGAACTATTGCTCCAGAGCCCGCAACTCCTTCTCCTATTCAGACACCAGCCCCTCCTTCTCCACCCTCATCCTCCACAGCACCTCCAGCTCCTCAACCCTTCAAACAACCTCTACCCAGAGTCATCTCCTCTCCAGCCCCATTTCCTTCACCATCCACTACATCTTCTGTCTCTTCCACTCACATTCCTCACCCTTCTCCTCTTTTTGAGGATCCTCCAGCCTCCTCATTAGCTGGAGCCTCCTCCTCCTCTGGTCCTTCCTCTTCTTGACCAATTGCCATACTTTCTTCCACCTCTCATTCCCTTCTTCATCCTTCTGCTCCACCCTCCTTCATTACTATCATTATGGAGGATGTTCAAATTAATGGTCCCTACCTTAGGGCCATCAATGATGAGTTTGAGGTAGCCATTCTCCAATCTATTCTGAAGGTTGGAGAACATATTCATAGGACAGACTCCTCTAGTCCTATTCCTAAGAAACGAAAAATCACCTCCTCTCTTTCTAAATCCTCAGATCCTTCTTATCCTCCTTTATGGTTTTCTCTAACAGAGGTCACCAAAAACAAACCTCTCTATAGGGAATTCCTCTGAAAAGTTGTTTTTGCCTCCATCTTTAATCTTCCTCATCTACATCTCACCGACCATCTCACCATTATTTTACCTTACACCTTTCTTTCTAAATCCCTAAAATCCTAGATCTTCTCTGTAGCCGAATCCCAATCTGAAGAGCAGTGGGCTCAGACTAATAAAATTCTCTACAACAAATTTCTACTTGCCAGATCTGTCAGGTTCCCTCTAAAGGACCATTCCCTGACCTTATCCGAAGGGTTCCTCATCCATCATAAGGACAGCTGGGCCCCTTTCATTCAAAAGGAGATCAGGATGATTAGGCACTTCAAACTCTTCAATGATTATCGGTATCTTCACCGTTTGCCAGAAATCTAGTTGGGGCAGTTTATGGAGGCCATTAAAGCACTTGGACCAGGTGGAGCCCACACTAAAGCCGTCCAAGTAGATTTTGCAACCCTTCAGTTGCCTGAATCCACCTTTCTTCCCCCTCTTCACTCTCTCATAATGGATTCCTCTATAGGCTCAATTATCTTTGAGCGTTTTGCCAGAGTCATGGGCAGAATTAAAGTGCAGAAAGGGTATCTGGTGCACTTCAACATGTTTTTGTTCAGGGAATATCACCAGGGCCATGTCACTGCAGATGTTCTTGCCTCTACTTTGTCAGAATGTGAAAGGCTATCTCCCGCAAATTGGACCAAGCTCTATCTTCTTTTTGCTCAGCAGCTCTCCAATCTGAATGAGTCCCTAGCCAAGGAAAGTCAACCTCAGATTTCAGCTGCTACCTTTCTGGACATGAACTCTATTCATCTTGTTCATGATCCTTATCAAACCTGGGTTGAAAGGTACAAGGTCTATGTAGCTATGTGGATAGACTTGAAGCGCAAGCAGAATTTCTATCCAGTCTCCATGGACCAATTTCTAGCCTGTGCCAGTTTTGGGAAAGTCTCCTTCCTCAAGGTCTCCCTTGATTCAGATCAGTATGCTCGACTTCTTGATGAGGAGCTGGTACATCACCTTCGAAGGATGGCTCCCCTTATGGGACCCTCCTACTCTATTGAACCTAGGATCTTTAGGCAATTTTTTGAAAAGCAGGAGGAGCAGGCCTGGGAAACTATTTCTCACTATGCCTCTCTTCTGTCTCCTGCTTTCTATCTCACTGTACCTTCACAAGCATAATAACATTATTTTTGTGCTCTCTAATTGTCTTTTCTCTCTCATTTGTCTTTCTTTGTCCTAATACATTATTCTATTTTTTGCTTAAATGACAAAAAGGAGGAGAAATTATTGTCATTTCTAAAATACATTATTTTAATTTCTATGGTATTTCCTCAATTATGCTTAGACTTATTTCAGATCATCTTTGCTAATTATTAAGTTTTGTCATCACCAAAAAGGGGGAGATTGATGATCAGTTTATCCCCATGTGATTTAAATAAATTACATATCTATTTTAGTGATTAACAAAACTTTGATAATGGTTACTAACATACCTTCTATGAAGTCTAAAACACCGGAAATAAACCAAGGGAAATCAAGCCAATCAAGTAAGTATTTATCACACTACAATAGTAAGAGTTCAAAGCATCAATTTTTGTCTAAGTACACATCGATTTCCACGATAGGTCATAGCGATTTCCTTAGTTTCATAACGATTTTATACTTACAAGGATTCTATGTGTTAATTGTTAAGTGATCGCAACGATTTACCCTCACAACGATTCGTTAAGTGATCGCAACGATTTGCCCTCACAATGATTCGTTAAGTGATCGCAAAGACTTGCCCTCACAATGATTCCTTTAGTCATCGTAACGATTTGCTCTCGTAACGATTCCTTTAGTCATCGTAACGATTTGCTCTCGTAACGATTCCTTTAGTCATCGTAATGATTTGCTCTTGTAACGATTCCTTCAGTCATCGTAACGATCTGCTCTCGTAATGATTTCTTTAGTCATTAGAACGATTTGCTCTCATAGCGATTTCTTTAGTCATTGTAACGAATTACTTTCATAACCCTTGCATATCGATTTCCTTATAACATCACAACGATTTGTACATCGATTTGCTTATAACATCACAACGATTTGTACATCGATTTGCTTATAAAGACAACGATTTGTACATCGATTTGCTTATGAAATCATAACAATTTATACATCGACTTGCTTATAACGTCATAACGATTTGCATATCGATTTGCTTATAAAATCATAACGATTTGTACATCGATTTGTTTATGACTTTATAACGATTTGATTACTAATGCATATAACGATTTGTGTATGCATCTGTTTACTCATTTGCATAACGATTTCATAAGTCACGCATATATTGAATTCATAGAAAACAACGATTCGATTTTCGAACTAATCCTTGAAAACGTTGAAAAGTCAAAGTCTTCACGTATATATCTCTGACAGCTATACATTTATTACAATAGTACGTATCTCTGCATGCATGCAGACAATATCTTCCATTATCGTATCTTCTCTATAAACATCTGTTAGAACAACAAAATGGCATTACTATTTTGATGAACATTCATTCTGACGTTGACTGACAACAAGAGACAGCCTAGTTGTATACTATTCAAGCTTTAAATATGTGCAGATCTCTGACAGTATCCATCATACAACGTTGGACAAAATAGAAGCCAAAGAAGATTACAGAAGATCCTCCCTCTCTCTCTTTGTGTGCATGAAAGGATAAAGGACTGTTGACTAGAAGCTTCCAAGTGTTAATCAGTATAACGTACACTTATGCCTGGAGACAATGGGCACTTCAATGGTCAAATTTCAAAAGATAATATATGAAGTTCCTGAGGTGTTAAGAAGAAGTGGTGGTTGAACAACAATCCAGAATGCCGCTCAACCTTCTACAAGATTTTTTTGAGTGAGCCAAGCAAAAACTCCCATCAGTCGTAGCTCTTTCTCTCTGTGCTTAGTTCAGATCTGTGAGAGAGCTTTTTGTTCTGAGAAGAGTCCTTGATTGTAGATCTCTTTCTTCTCAGTCCTTGGTTCAGATCAAGCAGTGTTCTATGAGCTTGATCTAGGGGCATCATCTCTTTGATCACATTCCCTTGTGTTGTTCCCTTCAAGCTGTGAAGGAAGACCTGGTGGGGTATCCAGGGTCTTGTTCCCTTCGGTTGAAGGAAGACCAGCTGGGGTGCTGGGTGCTGTAGTGTCCTTAAGGGGGACTGTACCCTCGTTAGTGAAATCTAGAGATATATCTCAGGGACTGGACATAGGACTCCTAAGGAGAGGAGATCTGAACCAGGATAATTCTTTGTGTCGTATGATTGCTTTTGTGTGTTTGATTATTCCATTCACTAACACTAACAATCTGCAAAGTGTGTTTTGTGTGACTATTTTGTGAACAGGTTTTTGAGTGCTAAATAATTTTTTCAGAATCCCATTCACCCCCCCTCAGTGCTTGCTAGCTAGGCAACAAAAGGAAGTGTCGACACACTCCTTTAGTTGTGTCGACACACTTCGGTAATCAATTGTGAGAAATGACATCCGTCACTTTAAGATGTTTGAACTACCCTAGGGTTTTGTGCACACATGTCCCAAGGTACAAGGGAGTATGCTAAAGGGTTATAAATACCCCTTATCACCCATCTAAAGAGAAGTGGTTAGGTTGCCACTGCCGTAAAAGTCAAAGTCGAGAAGAAAGGAGCAGAGCCTGAAGAGGAGGCTCCATAAGAAATTTGCAGCAGAGAAGAGAAGAAGAAAAGAAGCAGAAGAAGGGAAGTAGAGCATAAGAACTGAGGAAAAAAGAGAGCAGTAGAGAGCCATGGATCGGGAGATATCTAGAGATGCCAAAGCCGTAGCATCAAGGAAGAAACAATATGGATCTAGATCATGATGATCCGATCAAGGATTGAAGAGGGATTTCTTCCTTCACTCACATTGTTCTTATTTCATAACATTCATGTGTAGTGTGTCTGTGTGTGAGATTTCATGTTAGCTAGAGGATCTGATCTTTGTGTGCTTTGTCTTTTATCTAGATTGTGCGTGTGTGAAGTGAGCTTGAGTGTTTGTGTGTGTGTGTTTGTATCTCCTTAAAATAGTGTGTGCCTCACTATGTGAGGAGTGGATGTAGGATGCAGTTGTGTGCAGAACGAACCTCCTAAAAATTCCTTGTGCATTGTGGTTAGAAATTGTCCTTGCTTTAGATGCATATATAGGGATTTGTTTACACACTTAACATTCACACAATTTAATCACATAATAACATCAAATTTGTGAGGTTTTTATTGAATAGATTTTAATCCAAAGTAAAATTTTAATTGCTTAAGTTTTCTGCTGCAAATCTATTCAACCCCCTCTTCTTGATTTGCCATACCATAAATATTCGATCCAACAATTGGTATCAGAGTCGGTACTTTGTTGATGAGATCTAATTCTTTGTAGATATGATCTATCATTTGGTGCTTATTGTCTCTAAAATCATGAGCTGATCTTGTGGTGTGGCAACATATTTTAATTTGCATGAAATGCCTGTTAAAATTTCAAAGAAATATGTAAACTTACTACCATCTTCTAAAATGCAGGAATCTTTAGTGGATTTGAGGAGAACAGAAGGAAGAAAAATGGACAAATGCTTGATGGCTCAGGAAAGTTCTAATGATTTGGTAAATTCCAACAACTCTCTCAATTCATGTTCTGAAAGTGATAATGAAGAATTATCGTATAATAAGCTGATATAATGATATGAACATGTACAAATAGTTTAGAAAGGTTAAATCTTAAAACAAGAAGCTGAAGAACAAAATTGAAGAAAATGAGATGATGATTGATAATGTTCAAGCATTCTATAAAGAAAATGATGATTTGAAAATAGAAACTAAAGATTTGAAAATTGAAGTTGAAAAGTTAAAGTTTCAAAAAGAAAATTTGAAAGATGAAGTTAAAATTTGTGAAGATGAACTAAATGATTTAATAGAAAACAATGAACTATTGGAATTTGAAATTATTGATCTAAGAAATGAAAATAAAAAATTAATTGGTCTCAATGAGAACTTTAAATTTGACAATGATCACGTAAACAAACAAATTTTCATTATGGCTCATGATCATCAGATGAATGAGAAATATAAACAATTGGGTGAAAGAAATCATAATTTGAAAAGGAAAATTGAATGCATGCTCTTTGATTGAACATCAAACGAAAATTACAAGAATTAGAAAATCAAACTGTTCAATTTGAAAGTGAAAGGAGAAAGATGAAAAATGGTCTTGATGTTGTGCTAAGCAAACTTTAAATGTCAGGAAAAAAATTTGCGAGATTGAAAATAGGAAAACAAAAGTTCAAAATTTAACTTAATTATGCCATTAACAGAAATCAAATTTCTAAATTTAAAAGTTTTGAACTCATTAAAAATGTTGATAGTTTAAAATCTACTTTATCTAAATTTGTTCAAGGAATTTAGAATCTTGACAATCTTCTTGGAATGAAAGTAAACTTTCAAAAGGAAAGTTTCAGATATAATTCTGTAGACAAAAAGAAAACTTCATTTGTCAAAGCTACTATAAATAAGAACCTTATTGAACCTAAAGAAAAATAGTAAAAATCAATGTTCAGAAAAACTTAGAAAAGACCATTAATAAGCAAAACAAGAGGAATCTAAAATCAAATAACCACTGGTAAAAAAATATCAGAAATGTAAACAAACTGCTAGTTTTTTAGAAAGTGCCTTCTCCAAGAGTTGCCCTACAAAGTAAGAGAGACATCCAACATAATCATGGAGGTAAAAATCAGGTAAACAAATAATCACATTTTTTTAAATTGCATTAAACTTAGTCATTTTGCCAAATCTTGTTGGAATAGAAATCAAAATCTTTATAATCATGCTAAAATTGTTGCGCGTTTTGCATGTCATAAACATGGTCATCTCTCCACGAACTATTGGCATAGAAACTATAATTTTGTGCATGCTACAAGATTTCATTCTACTAAACATGTCTCTACATATTGGTGTTGTATCTCTTGTTTTGATGATGTTTGACTATAATTTATATAAACTAAAATACATATCTCAAATACTATCTAACTCTCTTTCTCTTGTTTAATCCAACAGAATATGAAATGCAGTTAGTGATGTCGACACAGCCTTGTTAGGGTGTCGACACATCCTGCCTCTTCTGTAAGCAGCAATTGAAGAATAGCTAGTTGTGTCGACACAGCCTTGTCAGTGTGTCGACACAACATGTCCTTCCATAAAGATGATATTGAAGACTAAAGTTTTTGGTGTCGACACATCCTTGTCAGGGTGTCGACACACAAGCTCTTTTAGTGAACAATTATGTGCCTTTAGGTTAGGTGTGTCAACACACCTTAATCATGTGTCGACATATGTTGAGTTTTAGTGAAATTGTCACAGAATTCAAGTTGCTTATGTCGACACACATTCTGCATGTGTTGACAAACTTCGACTGGAAGATTAAAAACGGGAATCACATGAACACTTGTCGACTCCTGGGATGATTTGATTAACCTAGAATTATGTGCCCACGCACTCCAAGGTACGATGTGGGTACAAGAGGCTATAAATACATCTCATCAGTGCATTTCTGAAGAAGAGCCAACACACACATTCCAAAAAGAAGCTGCGGCTAGAGAAAGCTCATCAGAGTCCTGTTCGAGTTCCAGAGTTGCAGACTTCAAGATCCATTTGCAAAGGCTAGTTGCAGATCAAATTCAACACCAATGCTCATGGGTTCACATCAATTGCCTAAAGTTGGAAGTCAGAGAATTCAGATTCAAGCTTAAAAGGGGGAATCAAAACCAGTTTTTCTATTATGATATTCTTCAAAGTCCAAACCGGTTTATGTACTTGCTTTTCATCTTCTTCACTGTGCAATGTGGGAACTGAGCAATCCTTGTGCTCAATCTCATGTGTTTGTGTTCTTTCATCTGAGATCTCGATACTTCTCATATCGTGTGTCATTGTGTGTGTGTTTTCAGACTTGCTTGATAAGTTGATTATGTGTGTGTGCGGACTGTGGACATATGATACACAAGTTGTGTAGTCCGAACCACCTTAAATCTCTATGTTCTTGTGGTTTGACTTCATTCAATGCTAGATGATTGATAGGCACGTCCATTAATCTATACTACTATCATCTATTTATCCCTGAATTACCACTTTACACACACAATCTGTCTCGATTCTGATCTGTGTTCACTCTAGAATTCTAAAATATCTATGAATCTCGAATTTACTAAGTGTTTGGCTTAAACTGTTTGAAATCTATTCAACCCCCTTCTAGATTTCTTTATAGCTATTTCTGCAATCTTTCAATTGGCATTAGAGCACTTGTAGTCCTTAAGGTGCATACCCCGAGAACTTACAAATCACAACTCTCAACTCACTCTAGTACAAGAGCTCATAACACTCGCTCTCACTACTGCTAACAGCATACGGCGCCATAGTTGATTCTGTAAACGTCCGACACCGAGCTCCCGTGACGACGAGCCCCTAGCTGAAGGGAGTAGGAGGGTGAGCCTTACGAATATGGCTCAATAGGGATTACCAGTCCCTCACCAGCCAGAGCAGCAGGAACTCCGAAAATAGGAAACTACACTAGAAAGCTGTAAAGCGAGGAACACCTACAGTAGGGTACTACAAAGCAGCGGAATAGAACAATGCAATGCCATGACCACCAACCAAGGTCGTGACACACACATGACTCCCGCAGAAACCAACAGAGTCAGGCACAACACAGAAACAAGCCTCGGCATGCCCACCGAGATAGGGGTCTTATGGTGACCAAATAGCAACCATGTGAGAAGGACGTCTCACCACAAGCACGGCCACCTCAGACCTCTACAAGGTAGAGGGTCCACAAGCAGAACCACCCCGGACACTTGACACACCACGAGGTCGGGAAACCACATACACCAGTGCCACCATGGACTGGAACTGAAGAACGGGACTTTGAAACCAAGAGAACACCAAAGCAGAAACCACCAGAAAAGTACGAGCCAACAAGGCCAAACCAACAACGGCTACAGAAGCTAGACATGGCCAAGTTACAACTACGATGTAGGCTAGGGCAACGAATTGCACTAGGAAACACCGTGAGGAAACGTCGTCACAACAACAGCAACCAAGCCACCGCCACTGGTAGCTAAGAGGAGGACACACTGTCCACTCCCTGACTACACGCTAGCTGGCTCCTGCCTCTAACCTCTCGGGAAGAACTAGATAGAGTCGACGAAGAACACACAGAATGCATGGCACACCACAGTCTAGCCAAGCGGCGGCCCCACACCTAGTACCACTATGTGGCTCCGGAACCATCACAGAGAGAGGTGGTAAGACAAGGGACTATCTGGGCCATGCTAGGAAGAGAACACCTTGACAACCTCGATGTCCCGCCCTAAACAAGAGAGCTCTACAAACAACTCGGCGCCGCTATCTAAACCTTGTTTTCCCCTCTTCAACCAGTGTTCGCCACACTAGGCCGTAGACAAGAGCATGCCCATAGCCTAGAGCACTCCCTCAATGGGCTCTCAGGGATGGGGGTCCCGGGAAATTGAGACAACCTTTGAATGGGACAAGCCCTCAAGTGCCACGCACAGGGCGAACAGGCAGGGCAAGTACAACAAAAACCATGCCAAACTGCTGACTTATAACCCACGACAAGACCAGCAAGTACGAGGCACGCATGGACCCTTGAGAGGGCCGTTGGCCAATCAAAGCACCCACCAGCAATCCAGAACCTCAGAACACCACCAGTCGATACGGAAAACTCGTCGCTCTACTAATAATCGATTGCCCACTGGTCAATTGATTATTAGACAGACACGACCCTCCTGGCACCGCCGCCAAGACACGGCGACGAAGGTGTCACCTTCAGCCACTGAACACAGAGAGGTAACCTGTCGCATTCCCCACCTAAAGTTCCTAAGGGCAATCCAGCCCTGGGGCACATGCTGACACCACAACCGGAGCAACAGAGACACTAGAGGCAACACAGGCCATGTCGTGTCCCCCCCCCCCCCCCCCCCGAACCGTCGTGATACAATCGCAATGGACAGGGGCACCCGACAGCAACCCTGTCGCAACGTGGAAGTGCGTCGCGACACAAGCCTATCACGACGGTGAAATGCGTCGTGGCATGATTGCTTTCGACCATCAGACCACAAACGCCATCGTGTTGGGTCGGCACGTCACGACACGATCACGCCCTATCGGGTGGATGCCTCCTCTGGTGTCGCAACGTGCACCGCAGTTGGCAGACCCGCGGGTTGCTTCATCAGGTGCCACCCATGAGCCACAAATGCACCACACGGGGGAGGGGAGCATGGAGAAGTAGGAAATGCTATCTACAAACAACGAGGGGCTCCCAATCCACCCAGATCGAGAAGGGCACAAGCAATCCCTACCTTAAACGAAGAATTGAACCTATTGAGGCCCTTCACGTCCAATTGGCCACCTCCTCCTCGCTCTATGCAAGCTCCACAATGCTCGGAACACAAACACGACCCTCCTCCTCTCCTAAAACACACAAAGGGAAGAGAGGGAGGCAGATCTCCCACTGAAGAGGAGGAGAAGAAATGGGAAGAAGAAGAGGAAAGAAGGGTCAAAGGCCAAGGTCTTAAGCCTCTGACACCCAAGTCGCGACGGGTCAACCAACCACGACCCCAATGCATCCTGCAGGGATGCCGCGACAACCTGATGAGTTGTATTGACACTCCTGCAACCCTGAGAGATGTCAGACGACCAAAACCACAGAAGACTGTCGCCACCCATTGATCCAGCACAACAGGAAAGCCGGGCAAACAAGGATGACTGTCGCGTCAGACACCCCTGATGCCTCACTAACACATTGTGCGTTAAGAGCCAGTCACCCAGACGCCAAACAGAAAGCTGAGAAGTCGGGGTATTACACAACTAGAGCGCAATGAACATAATGCAGTGCACTATCCATCCCAAGGAATATTCCAGAGTTTCTTCCTATAAGTCTACAAAAGAGATGTAGGAAAAATTGTAACTCATTTAGGAAGGAACATTCGAGGTAAGAGAGACTAAAGCAAGCATGTTAGTTTCTGAGTATGAAATGTTTGGGATGAAGAATGATGAAACCATATCTAAAATGTTTGCTAGGTTCATGCTACTTGTAAATGGGCTTAAAAGTCTTGGAAATGAATATTCTAACAGTGATCTTATGAGGAAGGTACTAAGGTCCCTTCCACCTACTTGGCACACAAAGGCTACTCTTATTGAAGATTCCAAAAATCTCTCTACTATGCAATTTGATGAGCTTATAGGATCTTTGATGACTTGTGAAATCATTCTGAAAAGAAATGCTTCTGAAATGACTCAAAAGAAACCACTAGCATTGAAAGCAACATCTAATTCTAAAACTATTAGTGAAACTGATGATGAAAGTGATGAATCTTCTGACGATGAGAATGACAATGAAATGGCCTTACTAACAAGGCAATACAAGAAATTTCTGAGGAAGAAAGGAAAAGGTAAATTCAAATATTTTACCAAGAATGATTACTCTAAGAAACTAGAGTTCAATAAGAAAACTAAGCTAAATAAAAAGATTGACATCATATGTTATGAATGCAGAAAACAAGGGCATATGAGAGGAGAATTCCGAGACATGAAGAGGAAATTGAAGAACCAAATGTTCAAAAAGACAAGAGCCATGCTGGCTACTTGGAGTGACGAGGATGAGGATATGCAAGAAGAGAATGAATCTAATGATGAGGAGGTTACTTGCCTTATGGCAAGGAGTGAAGAAAACACTGAGATAAGCTCTTTATTTGAGGACTTTTTTATTGATGAATGGGAAGAGGCTTATAACTCCCTATTTGAAAAATTCTATGTGTATAAATCTGAAAAGAAATCTCTCAAATGGAGAGTGAACAGTATCTTACATGATTCCTCAAATTATGAACAAATTAATATTCTAAACAATGAAGTAATTAACTTGAAGAATCAAAAGGAAATTCTCCATGAACAACTTGATGATGATAAGGAGAAATATCAAAATGTTGAAAAAGAAAAATAGACTTTGACTAAAATTGTTGAAAAACTTAAGAAAGAAAAAGAAATGCTTCAAGGAGAATTGAAAAGTAATCAAAAGGAATTGCATGATAAGAAGGACACACTGTTGAAATTTGTTAACGGGAAACATAATCTAGATGCCATCTTAAGGGCTCGTCACCACTAAGCATGGACTAGGATTCCAACCTAAAAGTAAAAAGAAATTTGGACAGACATTGTAACATCCTTCTTTAAAGAAATAACTCCTCACCATGAATCTGGGATGAAAGCACAAGTAAAACAATCCATGAGTTCTAAGTATCAAAGCCAAAATCAAATTACAAATCCCAAAAGAAAAATCTAGCATAAAAAAATTCGTCATAGTGGTCGACAGAATCTGAAGCATGTCGACAGATCTACTTATCATAAAAAATTGACAAAACGTTGATATCTCATTAATTCCTGTCATGCAAAGTTTATGGAAAATTTGTTCATCTTGACTCCAAATGTAGGCACAACATGAATATGTGTAGAATCAAGTAAGTTTCAATTCCAAAGCATATTGCTTGTGAATTGAAAATTTGGATGGGACCCAAAGCAATTTGGGTACCAAAATCTTCTCTCTAAATCCCATTGGAGGAATGCCTTACAGCCCACAAAAACATAAATGGTATCTCGACAGTGGCTGTTCAAAGCATATGACAGGCGACAAAGGAAAATTCTATTCTCTGGTTGAAAAGGATGGAGGTCAAGTAATCTTTGGGGGTAAAAACAAAGTTCAAATCATTGGCACATGTAAAGTAGGTAAGAACCTCTCAAACTCCATTAAAAATATATTGCTAGTCAAAGGGCTAGATCATAATTTGCTAAGCATCAGTCAATTGTGTGATAAGGGTCTTAAAGTAATTTTTTATTCTGATGCATGTGAAATCATTGAAAAGGGAACTAAAAAAATCAAATTTGTTGGTCAAAGAATAAACAATGTCTATCTAGTTGTCTTGAACGAGCAGAAGAATGAAAATTTGTGTTTGGATGCAAATCAACATGACCTTTTTCAACTGTGACATCGTAGGCTAGGTCATGCTAGTAAAAATGTTTAAAAAAAATTGATAAGGCTTAATCTTGAATATGGACTTCATAAAATAAAGAAAAAGAAAAATGCTAGTATTTGTTTTGCATATGCTCAAGGAAAACAAACTAGACACACCATTAATAACCACAAAGCCTTTCGAGTTACTGCATATGGATCTTTTTGGACCCACTAGGACACTCAGTCTTAGTGGCCATCATTTTACCTTTGTCATTGTCGATGATTTCCCTAGATTCTCTTGGGTGTTTTTCCTATCTCACAAAAGTGACACATTTAATAATTTTCAGAATTTCTTCAATAACGTTGTGCAGGGGAACACAAATAAAGCTTGCTCAATACTCATTAACCATGGAGGAGAATTTGACAACAATTTGATTTTGAATTTTGTAGGAGCAAGGGAATTGAGCACAAGTTTGCCTCACCAAGAACTCTAGAACAGAATGGAATAGTTAAGCAGAAAAATAAGACATTGGTTGAAATGGCCTGCACCTTTCTAGTTGAAAGTCAACTTCCAAGAAGTTTTTGGGCGGAGGCTATAAACACTTCATGTTACATCCTTAACAGAGTTATGGTAAGACTAGTCCTAAAGAAAACCTCTTAGGAGGGTCTCAAGGGTAAGAAACCTCACATTGCTTACTTTCAAGTTTTTAGATGTAAAGTCTTCATTCATAACAATGATAAACAAGATTTGGACAATTTGAAAAGAAAAGTGATGTATGTATCTTTCTAGGTTACTCTGAACATTCAAGGCCATAAAGAGTCTTTAATAATGAATTAAGAACTATGGAAGAAACTCCACATGTCATCTTTGAGGAATATCATGAGAATACTGATGACTCTAATTCTTGCAGAAACCAAGAAGATGATGTAGACATCCTTGTAAAAGAATAAAATTGGCCTTTAGAAACATAAGAATCACCTGACAATGAAGAAGTGTCGACACACATCATAAGCAGGTCGACACTTGGTCAGACCATGTCAACAAATAGAGTTGGTATGTCGACAGATACCAACTTCAGATATTCTAAAGATCATCCACTTGAAAATGTAATAGGCAATGTTCATGATAGGGTCCACACTAGGTCACACTTCAAGAATATAATTGAATAAGACCACATGACATTTATTTCTCAACTGGAACCCAAGAACTTAGATGAAGACTTAATTGATGAATCTTGGGTAGAGGTAATGCATGATGAACTACACCAATTTGAAAGGAATAATATTTGGAGCTTGGTTTCCAAGCCCACTGAAAACTCTATAGTTGGGATTAGGTGGGTGATTAGAAAAAAACTCAATGAAATGGGCAAAGTGGTTAGAAATAAGACTCGCTTGGTTGCAAAGGGTTACAACCAAGAGTTTGGTGTGGACTTAGAAGAGTCCTTTGCACTGGTAGCCAAGTTAGAAGTAGTTAGAATTCTCTTAGCATTTGCATGCTCAAATAAATTTAAATTGTTTCAAATGGACGTTAAAACAACCTTTCTAAATGGAATAATTAAAGAAGAAGTTTATGTATCTCAACCACAAGGTTTTGAAAATGCTAATAAGCCTAACCATGTGTACAAGTTATACAATCCTCTCTATGGTTTGAAATAGGAACCCCGAGCATTGTATGACTGGTTGAGTGCATTTCTGATTGGTAAGAAATACACTCGAGGTAATGTTGATCAAACCCTCTTTACAAAGCATGTTAATGATCACATTATTGTAGTTCAAGTGTATGTTGATGATATTATCTTTGGTTCTAGAATCCCAGGTCGTCGCATTGTACACTATTTCAGCATAAATTAGGTCGAACCGCTATTCACCTTACCCCTCAGAGTGAGGTTGATGCTCTCTTTTTAAACCTAAAATTAGGTCGATGCCTCTTCTTCAGAAAATCTTTGAAAATTTTCCTCTTCTTCACCTCCAGAATTCCAGCCTCCTTCTCTGGCAAAGAGTCTCTCCAATCTCCGAAGTCATCTTTCTTTCACATTTCCCTTTTCCTCTAGTCTCCATGGCTCCCAAGCAAGCAATTCGATGGAGAAGAAAGGCGAAGGCTGCTGCTGCAATTCAAATTTCTGAGGAACCTAGGAAAGGACGGTCCAAGTCTCAGCATGACATCATCAAGGGCACTCCACAGTCCAATGGGAAAGCAGTCTAGACATCCAAATGACCACAGTGTGTTGTCGAAGAGGAGATCAGCTCCTTAGAAGAGAGCAACTCATTTGAAAACCAAAGCTCTAGTGCAGATGTTCTGTTATCAGGATCATCAGATGAGTCCACATCTTTTGAAGGCACATCAAAAGCAAGTACAAGGGAAATCAAACAAATCTTGAAACTTAGGTCAGTGAATATAGAGGTTGATGATTTACATACAACATTATAGGACTTCTTCCATTATTTGAGTTTCAACGGTGGACTGGATTCATCATTGATTATAGGAACTTTTACCCCAACTTGGTTCAAGAACTCTATAAAAGCCTTGTTGATTCCGAAGAAAGTGTACATTCTAGGGTAAAAGATGAACGTATTAAGTTGAGTAGTGAATTGTTAAATCAAGCTCTTGGAGTTCCGACTAAAGGAGAAGACATTTGCAATCTTAAATTTGATATGCATGAGGCGTATGCTACAATGACAGGGCCTCTCAGTGATCCTTCCGACACACAACATACTCATGTCACAAGTCTGAATGCAAATAAGTTTCCACCTTTACACACATTGATTCATCATGTATTCACTACCATAGTGACACCACAAGGTGGAGGAATGAATAAAGTTACAGAAACTTAGAGATTTCTATTGTATTGCATGATCAAAAAGATCAAAGTGAACCTGTCAGATGTGATATTTCAAATTATGCATGAGACTACAAGGAAAGAACTGGAAAGGTCTCTTCCCTATGCAGCACACTTGACTGCAATCTTCCAACATGCAGGGTTCTCATTTGTTCAAGAGAAAGTTCAAAGAATCCCTCAGTGCAATATTTACTACCTTGACAATATAGTCAGATATATGAAGTTCAAACTATAAGGAGAAGAAGTGGTCAAAGGGCAGTCTTCAACTCAAGCTCAACCTCAACCAGAGCCCGAACCCCAGGTAGATCAGCTACCAGTTGAGCAAACTACTCATGTTGGGCAAGCATACCCTCCTTCTTCCAATTATGACACTCCACATCCCCAGAGCCCAATTGCCCATGTAGTAAATCAAGAGTTGGTTGTGTACATCTTCTGCATGAGGGAGTAACCACTACATCTTCAAGTGGATCTAGAGTGCCACATCAATTGTACAAGTTTATTCAAGTACAATTCGACATCATCAACTCAAACATGAGGGAAATGTCAAAACAAATTTGAGTTGAGACAACGAAGATTGGAGAATACTTTTGAGAGTCAGTTTTTGAAGCAACAAGAACATGTGGACCATGCTGCTAGAATATTTAATAGACTTGTTGGCACACTTGGAGATGCTTCAGCTCAAATGTCTCTTCTACAGATAAGACTTCATGATTTATTGACAAGGATAGTCAATCAAACGCATCAAGGGAATCTGAATGGGCAAGAAGCTATCACACAGATATCAAAGTTAAAACTCTCATATGCACACATTGTACAAGACATTGAACAATTGAGAACTCATAATGTCACTATTGTTCAACAACTTGGCCAACTCCAAGAAGACTTCAATCAGGTATGGCAAGTGCATGGTGAGACAAGCACCGCTGAAAGCACTCATACCAATACCTCCAGTTCATCACCCCCCATGCCACATTGACTAGACCAAATGATAGTCCATATTACATAAAGTTTGAGAAACATGCAAAGCACACTGAATACAAGGTTGACTATAGTTCAATTTTATTTGAGCGATAATTATGAAGCTTTGGAAGAAAAGATGACTCAAATTGATAGAAGACTGTCTGCAAGTTGTTCACAACCTCCAGCTCAACCCCAGTAGTTTTTTTTAATGATGTCAAAGAGGGAGAGAAATTAGAAATGTATAGTGTTTCTCAATGGGGGAGAGAAATTGGAGGAAAGTCTTTTGGGTGAAATGTATAGGGGAGAGAGACAAGTATGAAGGGGGAGAGTATTTGAGAGTCATGCCATATCATATGCATTATGTATTCTTAAAAATTTTTGAAATGAAATGTCATTCACAAGAGTCTCACATTCTCATGTATTAAATCCTTTGGATTGAATGAACTAAATTATTCTGTTTTAAATCTCATGTAAAAATGAATGGATGATTTACTGAAATGTCTTTATTGGTTAATGCGAAAAGTGTTTATGAATCATAGTTGTCATCATAAAAAAAGGGAAGATTGTTGTGTCCCTTGTTTTGATGATGTCTAAGATGCTGCGCAACTATGATATACAAATCAAGTGAATAGTTCAAAAGATGTTTAATACTTTAATTTTTTGGATATGATAGGTACCAAAAAGAGTTCAGAAAGAGAAAGTCAAATACTCTTGAAATACATATTATGTGTCCACACTCTTCGTGCGTGTCGATATGTGAACATAAGCTAGAACTCATAAAGGCCTGATAGACATTAGTGTGCCCACACAGTTGCATCAGGGTATCGACACCCTTGCAACCCCCAGTGAGCCAAAAATTAAGCGAACTATGTATGGTGACACATCCCCCATTGTATGTCGACACAAGTTAGCATCTAAGCAATGCTTGAAAAGGAAGTGTTGACACACTCCTTTAGTTGTGTCGACACACTTCGCTAAACAATTTCCAGAAAAGACATGCGTCACTTTTAGATGTGCAAACTGCCCTAGATTTTTGTGCACACATGTCCCAAGAAACGAGGGAGTGTGCTAAAGTGTTATAAATATGCCTTATCTCTCATCTAAAGAGAAGTGGTTGGGTTGTTGTTGTCGTAAAAAGCCAAGTCTAAAAGAAAGAAGGAGAGCTCGAACATGAGGCTCCACAGGAAATTTGCAGCAGAGAAGAGGAAGAAGAGAAGAAGCAAAGAAGCAGAAGAAAGGAAGCAAAACAGAAGATCTGAGGATAAAAGAGAGGAGTAGAGAGCCATGGATCTGGAGTTTTCTAGAGATGCCAAAGCCGCTGTATCAGGGAAAAAACAATGTGGATCTGAGATCATGATGATCCGATCAAGGATTGAAGAGGGATTTCTTCCTTCACTCACACTGTTATTATTTCATAACATTCCTTTGTGTATGGTTGATCTGTATGAGTTTTGAGTACACATCAGAGTGTGTGTGTGAGAGAGAGAGATCTCATCTTAGTTGGAGGATCTGATCTCTATGTATTTTATCTTTTATCTTGCTTATATGTGTGTGAATTGAGCTTGAGTGCTCGTGTGTGTGTTTGTATCTCCTTGAGATAGTGTGTAGCTCATTATGTGAGGGGTGGATGTGCACATGTGTGCAGGTCGAACCACCAAAAAAACCTTGTGCACTGTAGTTTGATTTGTCGTTTGAAATTGACCTTGGCTTAGATGCATACATAGATAATCGTTTCCACACTTAACATTCACACAACTTAATCACATAATCACATCATATTTGTGAGGTTTTGATTGAATAGATTTTAATCCAAAATAAAATTTTAATTGCATAAATTTTCACATGCAAATCTATTGAACCCCCCTTCTAGATTTGTCATACAATAAATATTCAATCCAACAATTGTGTGTTCTATCGTTGTCCTATTCCATCCAATAATCAAGTTGACCTAGGTTAATCTCACGTTGGCATATCTTTTGTCTTTATCTAGTCCTTAATTCAGTTGATTGAGCACTTCGATCAAAGAGTAATACCTTGTGTTTTGGTGAAATTTTAATTTAGAAAATTCTTTCACAAATCTACGCATCCCCTCCCCCTCTAGATTTGCCATCCCATCCAATTAATATAACTTTGGCAACTCTTAGTTCATGCTAGGGTTGGCCAAGAGAGATTTTTATGATTTATTTAAAAGGCTAGGTCAATAACTTGGCAATTTTCTAAAGGGTGACAATAGAGCTATGAATTGGGCTATTCTCCATGGCCACCTACCATCCATTAGATCCCTATGAAAGGTATGCATGGCAGCAATTCTTGTCTCCTCATTGGACTAGGATTTTGGGTCAATTCATGTCCCAATTAGCTTAGTTTTGGCTTAATTGACCCATGTTATTAATGGGTATATGGGTGTTGCAAATTTTAAACATTAATTTCTCAGTTTAGGTCTTTCTTTGGCCCATATCATCCTTGCAAAATTCCTTTGTTCATTTATTTTCATTTACCTTGTAAGAAAATTTTTATTTAAATGATATTTCAATGGCTGGGTTACTATAAGTGCAATGGAATAAATTAAGTTTATTGTGACTTAGCTTAGTCAAATAAAAAAACAAATTCATTTGAATATATATGTTTCACATTTGACAAGAAGATCTCGATGGCCTTTCAGAATTTCTTTTCTATACGGCTAGGCTGATAGATGACACAAATCAAGACTTTGTTCCATTGGCCATGCAAAATGCAAAAAGTTGAAAGGGAACTTGCCATTCTCATTCATGCATTACGTAAAGGACTAAAGGACCAAGTCACAATTGTGAAATGCATGGGTTTAACAGATACCATATGAGAAGATCGACATGAAGATTTCAACCCATGAAGAGAAGCACTATTTTAAAGTATTATAAATAAAAAGCCTCTACTTAAAGAAAAAAATGTTTGGGTTGACTGAAAAAAAAAAGGTAGATTAGGTCATCACTAAAAGAAAGGCAGGGTATCCAAGAAAGTTGAAATAAAGCCTTCTCCAGCATTCTAGCATGAAGAAAAACCTGTCATTCTCTCTAGAGCAATGTCTAAGAAAAATTCTTGAGATAATAGCTTTCGCTCAGCTTATGCAATCGATCTTCATCAATTTTGAGCTTCATTGCCAACATAAGATCACTAATGTTATAATTCTTCTACGTTACTATTGTTGTTGCCATTAGTTTGTACTTCTTTGTGCCAAAAATAGTGGGATGGCATCTAGCAACCATGATTTTCATGGTTATGCTTCTAATGTGAATTGTTGGCTGATTTAGCCATATTCCCCTTTGGAGAACAGAGGATCTTTGTGTTGTTGTGCACCAAGGGGTTGATTGTAACTAATTGGAGGTTGATATGTAGCGATGTATTTCTCCTTAGGTATAAGGGAGGACCTGTATGTAGGTGTGTGCACTAGGTGGGTGATAGCTTGTTTGGCTAGATAGTGAAAGTTCAAGGTGTCTTCCCTAAAGAACTAGATGTAGATGCTGAGTGGCCTAACTCTGAACCAAGATTAAAAAGTTTTTCTCCTCTGTGTGCTTATTCTGTTTCACTCTTTGATTCTATTACCATTTTATAATTTCATTTCAATTTTGTTGTTGACTTATTCACCCCTCCTCCTCTCTGGATCTCCATTGTCTAGGTGACACACCAAACCCTTTATTACTTTCCCCATATCATGACCTGCTAGGCAAAGGCTTGGAATTGTTGTTAGGTGACCGTGGGGGGCAAATTAAGGACCTCGATGGTCTCCTTGATCTCTTGAGCCTATGAGTCCTTTGACTAAGCTAGATCTTTTGATCTCGACACATCCATGGCAATTTCTTTTCCCACAAATGACGCTAATGATGAGGTCAGTTGGACCCAAATGGGCAGACCTCTGAGGGGCCCGAGGTGGGGGCTCAAATGTGAAGTTGATAGGGTAGGACAAAGGCTCCCTTGCAGCTAGGGTCGATCTGTCTTATAAGGTCTACCTTGAGGAAGGATTTCCTAGGATGAACTCTCCGATGGTCAAAATAATATTCAGTTTTACTCAGTCGAATAAAAGGAGATATAGGCATGAAGGGGGGTAGAGTGTGAAGACGGATTATGTCATTGTGACACATGTCTTCTCCTTGTTGTTTATATTTGTTGGTCTTCTTTTGAAGACAGTCAGAGACGAGAGAAAGCAATGTCATCAGTTATGAAATTAAGTTTCTTGGTGCCTCCTTTCTCCCCATTTGCCCTCTTTTCTGATGTCCCAAGTTAATTGGGCCGAACCCATTGGTACTATTTTGCCCGACAAACGTGGGCCTATAGAGAGATTTCTTTTGAACATGTTGGTATTAGGATAGATCGGAGATAGAGTGAAGATATCCTCAAAATTATCTCGGATCTATTCTAATACCAAACATACCCTTTATGAATCATCTTAACCACTCCTCCCTTGATAAGATGTTGACCTCGATTCACCCAAGGATGTTGGAAATAGGAACCCCACAAGTTCGGACAAGAAAAGATTGAAAAATTGAGAAAAGGCGCAAACAATTTAGTGCAGACCTTTACACGGACCGATCAGTACTCTCCCACTTTATATTCATATGCCCAAACACCGTGGGTGGAACAGCTTTACTCCACCCTTCACTCAAGCTGCTTTTGAAAACTCACCATCTCCATTAACATAAACTATTTCCATCCTCCACGTCGATGTATGTGCTGACATTACATGTCTATCCATTATTATTAACCTATAGTTAGCTTCCAAATCACTTAGTACTACACACCAACATAGGCAATGAGGTGTGTCATGTCTCCATCACCAACCTTCACTAAATAATTTGATGAGAATTATAAAGAATGATATAAGATAGACAGAGAGGGGGGAAATTCATATGATTCGGCACCTCAAATAAGGATCCCTGCAAGGCCTTTTTGTTTCCTTTCACACTCTTGGGTCATCTTGTCGTTCAATAAACATGAGTAAAATGGCACGACTAACATATGGTAATGTGAAGGGATAGGTGAGATGCAGGAATAGGGGAATGTGGAAGGGTGCATAGCAAGGTCATATGACATACGGTGGACAACTATTCAGAACTCTAATGTGGAAGATTTGACTGTGGAAGTAACTTAATCATAATGGTATTCTTTTACTTGTATATGTAAGGGGGTAGAGAATAGGATGCTTCTTCGAGAGTATAATAATGGGGACTAGTTTATCAGATAGTCTAGAGTCACCGAGTTGCCATGGAAAAACGACACATACCTACGTACTGCTGGGGTCCTTCACCAATTATGTTTCAAGGAATTCCGCATGACCAAGAGAGAGATACAGAGTCAAATGAAGGGGTCGTATGGGATTATGACTTGAAAGACTAGAAAACTGACATACAAGGCTTAGATGAGAGGCAAATCTATTAACTTTTAGGATTAATCTTTCACCTAAACATAGTTGAGGGACATGGGTGACTTCTTCCAAACTTCGTTTACTATATGCCAAGAGTTAATAGGGTGTTTGGTTGCACTTTTGATCAATTTTTTTCTTAAATTTAAAAAAGAAGAAGATCGGACGCTTACACACGTTTGGTAAGTAATTTTTTTATTTTAAGAAAGAAATTCTATCCTATGTAAATCTCTCTCAAAATAAAAATAAGTATGGAGTAATTTTTTTAAAAAACACACACACACACCACTACAAAAAAAATGACCTATAGCTTCGCATAATAACCGTAGGTATATGTCACAAAACCGAAGGTAAAACCATTTACCTACGGAACGCGCTACAGTTTGAATCCGACACGCATGCGCCCGTGACTAAAGACTATACCCACAGAAAAATAATCGTAGGTATATATCGGGTTATTCATACAAATATTAACCGTAGGTAAAGAGTTATATAAATCATAGGTATTGGTATCTATACTTATGGTTTTATAACTGTAGTAATATATTTTTGAGACGATTATAAATAAATGTAAGTATAGATATCATCTATACTGATTGTTTCATAACCGTAGTAATACCATTTTTTTAAGATGATAAATAAATGAATGAATAAATATTACAATATATATACTAACGGCTTTAAATTATGGTATGTAATGATATTTAATCATGAATATTAAAAACCGTAAGTGTTATTTTTTTTTTTTTTTTTTACAAATATATACTAAATACCTGTCCACATCTGATGTAAACATGAAATACAAATACAAATATATTAACATGGCTAAAATAAAACTCAAATCTATATCCACTCATCTGCATCACATAGGCAAAACAACATTAAAATCCATAATATTCACATTCACATCCATAACATTCACATGTCCACTCAAATATCCAACATTAATAAAAATCATAATATCATATGCACCGGGTAAAATAGGGACTGCCTGCACATCATATCAAATTCACATTCATATCCATAACATTCACATGTCCACTCAAATATCCAGCATTAATAAAAATCATAATATCATCTGCACCAAATAAAATAGGAACTGCCTGTGCATCATATCAAATTCTTTTTAGGTGGGTTGAAATGATATGTTGGATTGGTTTGGGAATGAATCCCAAGTAATTGATTGGCAGTGAAAATTAAAATAGAATCTAACTCATTCAATTGGCATCATATTGACGAGCATCAAACTGAGATCCATATAGTTCAGTTGGTGCCAGGACAAGTTCTTGGCATTCAACTGAACCATATAGTTGAGTTGCTTTAAAATTTCAGAACAAAAGGTTGTAATTTTTCTAGTACCAGATTGTGCCTGCTGGATGACATCAAGTTCCAGAACTATTCCCCTTTGCTGAATTACAGAAGGTTTCTCAAAACCTAATGGATAATTTGTCAAAATGCTACTAAAATGATGTAAACTGGGAGAATAAACTTCATAAACGAATACTCTAAAATGAAAAAAAATGGCATGTGACTTTACCATAACTGAAGAAGTGAAAAATACAAACATTACAGCTAGTTTTACCAAACCAAAAACAATGTATGAGAAAATAGGAAATGGTCACATAGCCAATCTTAATTTGAAGATTTGATTCCCCTTGTATACAAATTTAAAAAAAAAAAGATAAGAACGCGCATCTATCAAAATTAAATTCATGGAAAGTTGTGGTAAGACATCACCTGACATGCCATTTGAGTGGCATTCTACACAAGAAGACATACAAATCCATCTAAGTACAGTTGACCTTGCAGTTCACAGTTCATATTTTCTTGAAACAATATAAGATCTTGCATCCATAGCAAGAAAGAACAAAGCATATTAGCATCCATACATACATGGCCTCTGTATATGAAGCAAGCGTGTCCATATATAAGAGGGAATTTCCAGTAAAGGCCCATGGCAACCATATACAAACACATGACCTCCATATACAAAATAAAGAGTCATGACAAAAAAAAAGGCCACGTGTGTATTCCAAAATAAAAAGTCTACTTTAAAAAAGATTAAGTGTATCTCAAAATAGAAAGTCTATATCGACAAAAAGGGCTAGTGTATCTCAAAATAAAAAGTTCCTCTAGCAATGTTCATGCATATAGTCAACATGAAGTCAAAACTGAGCAGCATCATGGATGGACCATAACCTGAAAAAAAAAGATCATACAAGGCTAAAAGTTACAAAATTGAAGACAGAAAGAAATGTTAAATTGGAAGAAATATTTAACTACTTACATAGTCCTTTAACCATAAAATGTGGCTTCCCAGAGCATCACTCAACCTTTTCCTAAATTGATCCTTAACAAATAATGATGTGTTTGGCCTTGAGCATGGGTGATTGATACCTCACAGTACTCAGTGCCCATTTTGCGGCCATGACTTCCTTTTCAATTTCTGTGCTGATGAGGATTCCATCAGCTACATGTTGCATGTCAATGTCAACTAAACGAACACGTTTTCCAATCAACTGTAACACATTATGCAAAAAATGAAAGGCTGGAGCTGGGGAAATCCATAGTGTCTCAGGGGAAAGGAATTTAAGCAATCAACCTCAGGGGAAAAATCAATGGGCCTTAAAATGTGTTTGGAGAAGGCAGTAGACCAAGTTAAGTAGATGGACAAATTAATCTGATATAATAAAAAGCATTCATCATCAACAGACAACAGCCCAAAGTTACTGGTATAAATAAAGAAAAGAGAACTAAAAAGCGAATCACAATTATGCAAGTTGAGATAAGTAGATTGCACAAGAGTGTTAGCATATTCTCACAAAGAATTTTCACTCTCAGTGATTAAAATGATACTAGTCCACATTTCAGCCATTTTGACTCTCTAAAATAAATGATCTCTTGTTTATCAAGTTGAAAAGCATAGTAGACAATCAGAATCACACAACATTAATATGCAAATTTTCTTTTCCAATATGTCGTCTCTTGTCTGCACCTTTGTTCATCCAAAATAACCAACTGAAACATTAACCTTTAAGGAGCATCAGCTTTCCATACACGAGTCTGTACTCTCATCAATTAAATGATTCTTTCTCCCGTAAATCAAGTCCAATCTGCTGCTGTCAGAGAAACCAAAGTGGCTAGGGTCCTTTTATTCTATTTCTCAAATTAATACATATGGAATGGGTCATAGTCTAACAAGATATAAGTTATCCACCTATCAATTTGCCAAGTTCCAAGAACCTTACACCTTTTCCACCCCGACAATAGTCCAGATATTTTTGTCATTGTCAGGAAGCACAAAAAAAACACCATACAAGTTTTAGGGACTGTAGACTTTCTCTAATTAGGGAGAACTCCCATCTGGCTATCTCTAGTTCCACCTATATCACTTGAAACTGACGAAGTCACCCATAAAACTGCTGCACCATTGACACAACATAAGATACTTAAGGCATGGTTGCAGTATCCCTTTTCTGTTTCACAATGTTAACAATTAAACTTTTCAAACACATGAAGAAAAGAAATTGCGAAGACAGACAAGAAGAGCACTGAAAGCAGCATACCATTTCTTCACGCATGCCCCGCAGAAGATCACATTCTGGCAGTTTGAGAATGTATAAATATAACTTGAAAAAGTAATAAAAGTTGACTATACCTTGCTTATATCTCCACAATCTGTAATGCATTTCACTTCTTCATCTACAGCTTGTCCCTCAACTGCACTGGTCATATGCACATCCACATGTGCAGATGGAGTACACTTACCATCATTCGTAGCCTACAACAAAGTGGAACAATTGTCATAAACATATTTATGTTGGAAACTTTATGTAAAAAAAAATTGTACCCTTGAAGTTTGTCCAGAAAATCCTATCAAATTCTTCAAAGAAAACCTTAAATAGAAGCAACTGAAATATGCAAAACTAAAATATCACGTTGTCTGCGTCACGGCAGTCGTGGCAGGCCGACAACGTGAAGTGGGAGTGCCAGCGGTTTGCCTCGCGCACACAACAACCAGGTGGGTTTGTAACAACCAGGTGGGTTTGTAACTTCATTGGAATCTTGTTGCAAGTTTCACAAAAGATCCGCAAGGATCCTCTTGAAGATTTGGGGATTTTCCCCAAAAAATTAAAAAAAAAACACTACAATTTGCAAAACTTTTAGTAAGTCCATATTCAACCGTGACAACCTCTTAAATCCGATGGTACTACATCAAAAGTGGATCTTATGTCTTGTGTATACTATAGAATATTTGAAACATTTCAGAAATATCATCTAAGTCAACCAACAGTAAACCCAGAAGAAAAAGGGATAAAATGACAGTAAGACTTTGACAAGCTTTTTACCAAACTTTGTTAATTCCACAACTAAACACATGATAGTCCACAGAGAGATGCTTTTGTTTACCTTTCTGTCCTCAACATCATCCAACATTTTCTTTGTTTGAAGCACAGCTGATGGAGGATGATTTACCATGCTGCATTACCACTTACTGTGATTTCCAAAAGATACACCTCAAATAAGAGCGCGAGCGCTCGCTCCATAACATTGTGAACAAAATAAAATTTCACTGCATGAACAGAATTTGCATTGTGTAGAACATGGCATTAAAAGATAACGCAGGGCCAGAGCACTAGTTAACTGTAGGTTTCATTGTGGCACCCCAACATTCTTATTCAATTCCTTATCCACATCACCAATTCTATGCAAGGGTGAAGACACAGGTTAGCCTGATCTCATTTTGTACAAATACATCATGACACTTTAAAGCAGCAGTGCGGCTGAACTAGGTAACTACTGACTGATGACTGATTTACGGGAACTACTGACTGATGGTTTTTCCATTGTTCTAGTAGGTGTTTTGGAACCAACGCAATCGATCTCTTCTATTATGCCATTTAGGATCGTGAGCAGGCCTGGTGGGGGAGAGCAGTGAGCACAACATTTTTTTATGTTGTGGTTCACATTCAAGGATCATACTATCTTATGGACTCTTGGAAGAGGTCCGATACTATGCTACCCAGCAACTCTGCTCCTAATTCACTAGAAGTCATTCCCTGAAGAAGTGACGGTTTAACTTTTGCTTCTTCAGATTAGTTTTTGATGCATGTGTCTTGTCTTCCTGATGTGTTTTTCTCTCTTTTGCACATATTGAAGTGTGTGAAACCTTTGTCATTTGCTGTTATCACTTAACCCTAAGGTGAAGTATACATGTGTCTGGTTTTGATTTGATAACTGTAACCATTTTCACAGAGTAGAAGGTTTCGGGAGTGGCCACCTAGGAGACCCTCCAAAGGAAAACAAAGAAAAAAACTTAGACTGATATTCAGTTTACCTTTTTTATGTTTTATTTTTGTAATGATGAGTGATTAAATGTACAATAAAATGTTTCCATGCTAGAACTTGTGTCTTGTCACATCATCATAAACCCTGTTGTTCGGTAAAGAAACATAAAGGTTATTAGGGGCTGCTGTGCCCCATCTGCCTAGACTAGATAAAAATCATGTTAAGAAATGTAAGAGAGTTCAAGAGGTTGGAGAGGCAATGGGATATTCACAGATCCACTATATAGATATGTGCAATTGTAATAGAAACCACATTTAAAGAGAAACTACATGATGGCTGTGCAGTCTATAAGGGGCGAAATTCAGTTGCCATTTTTGTGTCGTGCTTTGTTTGTGTACTCAATACTCGTGATCCTTTTATGCTTGGGCATGAATGTATGAGTGGTGTATCTCGCTCAATTGTTTTATTAACAGCTCAAATTCATTGAAACTGGATTGATGCAAATTTAACTCAATGAGAGGTGGATGGGCCATTAATTTTAGTGATATTTAGATGACAGAGTAGCACAACACAAGTACAAGAAAAGATTTGCTAGCATGCATTGTCTTGTGATTTGAAGATAGTACTGCAGGCAACACCAGTTCGTTACAACATGTAGCCAGAGAATGGGGTAGGAGTGCTAATGGGATGACTGGATTGTTGGTGTATTGTCTCGTAGAGTTTATGGATGGGACCTAATTTTTTTTTGGAGCTACAGAATACACAACAACAATTGATATGTGGTCTGTAGGCTGTGTGGTAGCGGAGCTCCTCCTCGGTCAGGTGGGTATGTCTACATCTGGTATGACATTTCCTTATGACATTTCCTTATGCCTCCCCTCGCTGTTTAGTGCTTTCTTTTTCAACATATTCATGTAAAGAAAAACAATGTTCATTTAAGCATGAAATAGTCATACATACCTGGGATCCCCTAATCATACTCTCCATCTTTGCAAATTTCTCAGCCATGGATGTCTCCAACTCCGTCATCCTTTGCATCAAGAGTCTATTCTCAGTCCTTAGAGCTTCTTTGGACTCATTCCCCCACATAGAAGTTGGAGTGGGACCTGTGCCCACACCACTAACACGGCCAAGTCTATCCGGGCCTAAGACCTGGGTATACGTATCATTCCGTGCAGCCACCTGATGTGGCGTAGAGTCATCGCTCAGTGGTTGTGCACTTTTCAAAGATTTGAGCTTTTCCTATAAACAAAGACAGAGAACATGTTAATTTTCAGAATACATATCAATGGTGCATCATATTCATAGGCTTACAATGACATGTTTTGCAGCTTCATTCGTTGGCTTCCCATCCTTTCGTGTGTGTCTCTTTATGAACAAATCACTACGGTCCAAATCTGGAGACCCTTTCACACGCTGTGAAACAAAAATTTTAGTTAGTTTGTAAAAATTCAACAATGATAAGATTGAACAATGAATTAAAGTTATGAACCCGCTCTTCAGAAATGTCTGCCACGCATCGAGTCCCAGCACAATGGAACCACTTTTGTTTACCCTTATTCTTCCTATTGGTTTCGCTTGAACGCTGCCAGAAGTCCAAAATATAATTACAAAAATGAGAAGGAAAATACAATGACCATTGTTCTCTTAAAATACCTTCCACTCCAAAGTTGTCCATTGTTGAACTGCGTCTTTCCATTGGTCCACATAAAGCCGTGGGACATTTGGGTGACTTTGCTGCTTCGCTTTTCCATTATACTTGAAGTATAATTTGCGGTTGACATATTTCTAAGATCGCCATTTATTATTCACATCTTGGAACACCCATTTTTTCCTTTCATTTGAGATATCATATTTTCTCTGATCATAACATGAAAACATAATACTTAGAGCCCAAGCAACATAAGTGTAAGAATATAGACTAGTGTCGAAAATATGACCCAAACATGCTTCTGTCAAAACAGCAAAAAAATAAATTAAAAAATGTGAACTTTCCCTGCAAACTTCCCATTTCCCACCTTTTTGGCTTCTACATGCTCTCCTTGCTCTAGAACTGGTTAAATGTAGAATTAAGCTCGGCAGAGGTCCGCGGATAGTGTGGCGGTCGCTTGATCAATGGCAGAAGGAGGGCTGGCAAGGGAGTAACCAAAAGGTTAGCAGAAGGAGGGCATCCGGCACGGTCGCTTGCACTTCCGGCGAATGCAGAACACCGCCCAAGGGAGAACCCCACCCTTTTTATTTCCCACCCAATGGACATGCATTGGCGCCAACATTATACCCATGGTTCCAACTTTGTTGGGATGTCACGAGTACATCAATACCTATATTTAATAGCTATCTATAGGTGTATACATTTTTTTGTTACATTTACTAATAAACCATGGCTAAAAGCAAACTATTCTCTCGCACTTTATAAAACCGTAACTATATCTTTGTATCTACATATGTCTAAAAAAAGCGTGTGTATAACCTTAGAATGGACAGATTTAACATGTATAAGTGGGGTATATACCTACGTATTACCCTACTGTAGGTAAATTCTGTAGGTATAGCCCCAATTTGTTGTAGTGCACGGACAACGCTCCCTCCTCTCCCGATCCCTCCCCTGTGCCCCCCCTCCCCCCCCCCCCTTCCGGAAGGCCCCCTCCAGATCGCCCTCGTGAGATCCCGCTGTCCCTACATCCCTGGCCGATCCGCCATTGCCTCCTCCCTGGTCTACCGAACCTGCACCCCCCCTCTCTCTCTCTCTTATCTCTCTGCTGCCACCACCCTCCCTCTCTACGCCAACCCCCTCTCTCCCTGCGCACCCCATCCTCCCCCCCCCCTTGTGCGCGCCCTCCTCCTCCTCCCCCTGCCCTCCTCCTCCCTCCTGGCGCCGCACCCTCCTCCTCCTCCACCCCCCCCCCCCCCCAATCGCCCCCTACACCACGCCCTTCCCCTCCTCCTCGCCCTTGGCGCCACACCCTCCTCCTCCTCCCCCCCCCCTGGCATCTGGCACCACGCCCTCCTCCTCCTCTCCACCCACCCCCTCCTCCCCCATGCCGCAAAGCCCTCCAAACAAATTTTACATAATTTTTAAAAACTAACACTTCCTTCCAAACATATAATACTATTTTTTTATAGTTTTAAAATTTTACTTAAAAATGGAGACATCATTATTTTCAGATAGAAATAGTTTTTTAAACAAAATTCCTTCCAAACACCCTATAAGAGAAGAGAAAGGTTATGTATAACTATCTTTCTACTTCTTTTCTTCTCCCTGGTGTTTGACCCCTTTAGATTCTTAAAAACAAGGAGAATAAGTTAACTGCACCATTTATTTATCCTGATTAGATCCCACCCTAGCTCCATCTGCCATTGATGTTGCCAATCATCATTGGCTATTGCCAAATATTGATCGCAAGAAAGGCTTACTGCACTTAAGAAAGTGCAGTAAGTACAATTCACGTAGGATTGCAGCCCATATGGTGCCTTGTTGGGCGCCACATGATATATTTTTTTAATTTAACATTTCTATTTTGGAGCCCAACTTTTTATTTTGGAATCTGAAAATTAGTTGAGCTCCAAAATAGAGAGGTTGAACTCTAAAATAAAAAGATTAGATTTAAAAAAAAAATGTGGTGTCCAACAAAATGCCACATAAACTGTAATCCTACATAGATTGTACTTACTGTACTTTCTCAAGTACAATAAATTTTGCTACCGTTTGCAGTACTACTAATAGCAATTTGCAACACCTAGCCGTACCATTAGCTCTTATGTCAGACAACGTCAAAGTTAGTAATGTACGTCTTAGGCTAAAAGGTACACACACAAAAAAAAAAGAATGATATGGGCTATATCAGTGTTGATTCTGTCTTTCTGCTGTCTATCAGTGTTGATTCATAAACTTTGTTCAAAATTGAGAAAAAGATTATGATCATAAGATAAAGTACATTTATTCTCATTTTTATGATCCCTATGGTTCACATACATGTGTTTTTGTAGTTTATTGGAGATTCTGTGGCCAGTAAAATCTCCACATTGGGTGCTTTAGAATTCTACAATCCGCCCCCACGAAGTTGATATCTTACCGCATCTGCACATCTATTTTTATATTACTTACCAAAAAATATTATTTTATATTAATGCGGAGTCATCATAGAAGACGTTGTTGGTATTATTATATATCTGTAACTAACCATCGAATACAAATTCGAAATGCCAATTGCATATAATCTACATTCATATAATTATGCAACAAGGGTTATAAATTGGTTGTCGTGCATTATTTGATTGCTAAATCTTAAACTTTAAAGCTTAAAAAATAACTTTATACAGACAAGACGTGGGCATGACAGAGCCGATGAGGAAACCTAATATTTGTTGTGGGTGAAATGTATTCTTAGTGTCATATTGAAAAACTAAAATTGTTGGTATATATGAGTTGCTTCTAAACTTTTTTATTCTAGGAATAAGAGGAATTCGTGTAAGCCCACAGCAGACGCAAGCATGCTCCATCGGCTAGGCCAGGCCGACTGTGCGCATAGAGGACTTTTTTTTTTTTACTATGGAGAGGGTTTTTAAGTCGTCTCCTTAATGGGGATATTGGGTTTTGAAGGGTGTGTTGGTTACAAATATGTCCCCTTATCGGTGTTTTTTGGCAACCAGAGTGCGTTAACCTTATCGTCTAGGAAAATCAAGGTCGGGCTGAGGGCGCCTGTAAGCATCAGCTCTTTCTCTGGCATGGTTTCCTCTCTGTGCACACAAACCAACAGAGCGACATGTTCTTGATGTCATCTTCGAGGTGTGGACTCTTGTAGAAAGGTTCACACAGACCAATGGGCGATAAGTTAATTGAGGTTGTCTTCAAAGTGAGAACCGTTGTGCGAAGCCATTCTAGAATATCATAGAATCAATCACATTAATACGGCGGAATAATATCTTCTCTAAAGAGAGTCTTATAGAGCGGATCAATTAAGTGCTCTAATTCTTTATTTTTCTTCCTTTGTTGCATATTGATGCTTACGCTTTTCTTTTGGTGTTTTTATAGATCTTCCCTTTGGTGTCTTGAAGATATGATAATCTCATATGCTCATTGGAGCATGTTGATTTACTTTTTATATATACACGCTATTAGTTTTTTTATTTGGAATTCAAATATTTCTCTTATTTTCGTTATGTGTGCATACGTGTTTTATTTTGTACTATATTGAATATCTAAGAAAGTTGGAAGGTCTTAAATATAAAGTCCTTTCCTTTTTACTTAGATGAGTTAGGAGATCTTACACGCACACGTAAGCCGAGTCCAAATTGGCTTAGGCATCTCAAGAGTTCTCGAGTCGGAGACCGATTAAGTAGGGTTGCAAATCCCCAACTCTGGGGCCTCACACAAATGTATCCATTCCTCTTCCCCATTTTTGCTATTTTATGGAGAAGAAATGGGAATTTTGCCTGTACTTCTGTGTGCATATCGTCGTCTCTACCTACTATCTTCTCTCAACTTGCCTATTTCCCTTCTACTATTCAACACGTCTTGAAATTTTTTCTACGCCAATCTAATGTGGAGTCCACAAATGGTCTTCATATTAGGCCGCATCCATGAAGACTACGAGTGATTGTCAGATTTTGAGATAATATTGTCAATGACTCTTCGCACTGTGGAAGGGCAATATATTTTATAAAGATGGCCGGCTTGTTAGTACTTCAACCAAACAACATTCTCCTAATCTCTGTAGATGTGTTGTTCGTTCTCTCTACATGTTTAAATATTACATTTTTTGTCTACATTGTACATCCCCATTTTGGTTTTCTTACACATGCAATCCTGATTGCATTCCTAATACGAGTTATGTAACACTTGGATAAAATAGGTGGAAATTATAAATTATTCGGAATTATAAATATGATTAGAGTAATACTTGGTATTTATTTAATTATTAAATGATTAAACGATAAAGTATACAAATTTCAGGTGAAAATGGGAAGATAAGAGGTGAGAGACAAAATGTGATTGCCAGTTGTCATAACCTGAAAGTACTATTCATACGAATATTCTTTAAAAGTCATCACTATGTGAACATATATTGTTTGAAAGTGCATGCCACATTTGAGAACGGCGAACAAAATTCTCTTGGAACCGGTCATGTATTCGCGTTTAGAAGGATAAACTAATTAAGAAGATCTTGCATGTCATCGTATCCCGTTGAATCAATAGAGAAGTAAAGAAAGAAGATAATTAAGTAACCTGTACAGACAGCAAAGGACAATGTGTTGGAGGAGCAAACTAAACTTTCCAATCGAAAGGGCAATTGGGAGAGTGATGACCATGTCGTGATACACGAGCAATGCTACAGTGTCAGTAACTTAGAAAATTAAACATAAGCATTTCAATTTGGGCATCCAAATCGGAGGATTGAACGGTCGACTGCACCGAGAAAGCAACATCATCCATGATGCATCTGTGCGTATGGGCAGGTTATAATCTGGATGCAACATCACCCGCTCGGATGCAAAAAACATCCTTGCGCCACAAATCAAAGATAACTACCGGCCCATTGCTGAATGCCAAAACCGCGGGCGTGTATCGATCATTATTGTTTAATCATGTACATCTGGTGCTTCTTTGTTAAATCATGTTTCGCTTTTGATCTTTTCTATTGTACTCTAGAAGCCAACCATCATTGGATGACCCACCAAGAAGTGGGGACGAGCTCCCGCATTTAATTATGCGATTAATCAGGATTTGGGACAATCTCGAGAGATCTTATTGTCATGAGATCGCGCCGAATCTCTTGTAATATACGGCTGTCTTAAATCAAAATGATGTATGCCCTTCCAAATACTCTCTCTCTCTCTCTCTCTCTCTCTGAAAAAAAGTGTACACTCCATCTTCAATCAACCACCGTAAAATTGATTTCTGATCTGATGAAAAGTTGACGTCTTACACCAGCTAATTTTGACATCCGTGATGGGTTCATTAGGATGGCCGTTTCCTTATTCTTGCTATGATCCCAAACGCGTACGGGTTTCTCGCGTCAATAGGATCTTGTTAAAACTTTTTCTGTAAGGGAAAATCCAAGCACATTACGGTCCGTGCCCAAACTGCAAGGAGTTCGATTTTCCTTCTTATCATCCGACAGAGGTTACATGAGTCTTTCCACGTATACCAGCACACTTTCACTTGAGGCCCTACAAATATCAAGTTTGGATGTTGTCATGATCGTCTTAGCTCTCATGGGAGGAGCCATGGACCTGGACCTGCAAGGTTTGTTGGCGGCTAAAAACTGTAATGATCTCGAGAACCTAACCCTCGATTCTCAGTATGAATTTGATTCTCGACGTCATCATCCACAGATCCAAAGATCTAGAAGAGTTGAATGATCACTGCAACATGATAAATAATGAAGATAAATAACAACTACCGCACTAGATATGCATGTGCAATTGAAAGTAAATAACAAGTACAAAGTATAACTCTAGTACAAATCCCAAATATATTAGTACAAGAAGATGGGAACGATAGAAACCTTAAGGGATATACTGCGAGTGTGAAGTGCTAAGTAAGAAAAGGGATACTGCTAGGGACAAAATCGACATCGAAGGTCCCATCTCCTCCACTGCCGTGCAATCTACTGCTGCTATAAAGTCTCACTTGAAAAAAATAAGGGAGTGAACTTTACATAGAAATCTAGTAGGGACTACCAATCTCCAACAAATTCTAACTATCTAAATAGATATAGATAAACAAAAAAATAACAGTAATAATTATCTACTCTACTAAAGGAAAGTGAGGAAGGAAGGGCTACTGCATGACTACTGATCAAGGAAAATACTATGCGACCTAAAACCTCGTGTAACTAACACGCGGTGATTACCACCTTGCTGAAAACACGAACAAAAGTAAATCTTTCTGGACAAAGACAATAGCCATGGGAAACAAGTATCACTAATCAATCGATTAAGAGTGCCACAAGCATCTTACCCTAGATGGGATGTCTGGGCATGTTGTCCCCTCGTGAGAGTGAGGTCGCGGAACCAAAAACTACAAGAATTATGATCGGACTATGGTCCCACACCTGACACCTCTAGATGGTTCCAGTACAACATAGAGGGATGCAACAAGAAAGGACTAACTAACCTATGCCAGAAGAACAATCTCAACCCACCTTGGCGTTTTAGACCATCAACAAGAGCTCTACAAATGACTCAACACTGTTGTCCACACAACATTTTCCCCTCAGCCCAAGGAACTTAATTAGAACACGCTCGTACCCTAGAGTACTCCCTCCACAGGATCCTGAGGACGGGGGTCTCGAGAAATGGTAACAATTAACAACAACGAGATAGGCCCTCAAGAAGTGCCAAGCTTCGGGCGAACTAACTAACATAGTATCGTACTAAGGACAACACTGGTGCCACAGGTTGTAAGACCCGAGGTTTTTTTTTTAAAAACTCTGCTTGTGTATTTACTTTTGTGTTGTTGTGTTGTTCTACCCGAACCAACTTGACAACAACATCTAGTGCCATCAAGATGGGTTAGCAGTAGTAGAGTATGTCATTAACCAATTGTCAGCGACTATCTCTAATGCTGTTTACTTTTTGGATTTTGTGGGCTTTTCCAATTTTGGCAAGTTGGCAGCATAATCGATTACTATCTACTTACCCTTTAGCGCACTACAAGAAATTGGGGGATTTCCAACGGACACAATCTGTCGGAAATCCGACGGTAATCCGTCGGAAACAGAGACTTCCGACGGCTTTCCGTCAAACGGTCGTCGGAACTGATCCGTCGGAAACAACTAGTCAGAAATTACCGACGGCAAAAGATTCCGTCGGAAATACCGACCGAATTTTTGGGTCAGAAATTTCCGACTGAAACCGTCGGAAAGCTTTGTCGGAAATTTGGTCAGTATTAACCGACGGAATTTTCCGTCGGCATTTCTGTTGGTAAATTTCAATCAACAAATCCGTCGGAAATCAATCTGTCAGAACTTTAGACAGAAATGCCGACAGGTAATTTTCGTCGGTAATATCTATTTTTCGACGGAATACTATCCGTCGGAAATTCCATCGGAAAGTTCTGTAATTTTTTTTTAAAAAATAGAGAAATAACAATGATTTCAAACCTGCTACAATATTCATAAATTTCACAAATACTCACAATCAACATAAAATCATAAAATATAACAAATATTGTGGTGGCTATTTTCCGCCACCTAGGCCCATCATGTCAAGGCCCATTAACTCCGTCCCATCCGGTAGTGGCCTCCTCGTGCGAGCCCACGCCTTCGTACGAAGCAGGTGAAAGGAGACCTATGCGCTGGTCATCCTTCCGAAAGGACTGCCGAGCTCGTCAGCAGGCAGCATCCGAGCACGGACCTCAACCTTGCTGCCCGGAATACCCCTGGATGTCGCCGAATAGCTCGTTCGACCCCTCGCGTGGGTCACCTGCTCAGTAGGTGTCACCAGGGGCCACCGAGCTGACTCCCCGGCTTACGCTGCGGTTATAACCGCCCCAGGTCACGCGCTCCATCATCAAGAGGCACGATCTGCCTAGAATCCCAATGGTCACCTGAGCGCATAACCCCCCGTTATGCGTGCCCATCAAGGCGCCTTCTCAAGCACGATCCACCAACGTTATGCACGTTGTCCTTGACACCGACGTCTATAAAAGCACAGGTATAGTACCATGCAGCGGTACGTTCTCTTCCTCACGCGAACACGCTCTCATACTCCGAAACCCCCTGCCTCGCAAGTTCTCCACTGACTTAGGCATCGAAGGGTTTCCCCGGTCTTCACCGGGCCCCACTGATCCTCTTCTGGTTTTGCAGGTCTTCGTCCTCACCGGCGATCGTCTTCCCTTTCTTTCTAGTGGAGGCCCGTTTGGCTCCGGCCCAAACAGGATCATATTACCACATTTGGCGCCGTCTGTGGGAAACGACGCTGCCATGGCTCGAGGACGATCCTCATACCAGAACATAGGAAGCAGGGCGATGAGGTCCCACCAGTCGCGAGGGGGCTCTCGCCGCCAATCCCCTCCGGGCGACGTCGCCATCTCCCCTGCCGTTGCTAATCACGACATTCCAGCACCACCGGTTGCCGCACCTGCAACTGCCCTCGAAGTAGCAGAGCTCCAGGGGCAGATGCAGCAGTTAACGGGCGTCTGCCTAGCTCTGCAGGCCCAGTTAGCAGGAGCAGCGGCCCCGGCAGTTTCCCTGCCGTGTGAGCGACAGGGGGTATCGTCGCATCGCCGCTCTCGCATCCTCCCTGTGCCTCAAGAACAGCATGCAGATTCGCAGCGCCGGTCCCTCCGGGCTCCGACGGAAGAGCGGGCACCGGAGCGCCGCGGGCGTTCGCCCCGTCGCTCTGTTGCCTCCCCCCGTCCGCCACGGTCGGTCGTTGGCGGCAACTCCCACAACTCCGGACGAGGGGGCCCCACCAACTCCGATCAGGAGCTCGCCAGGCACTTAAGGCGTGTGGTCGACCTCGAACGCCGCATGGACGCGATGGTTCAGCGTGCGGACGGAAAGGCGCCAGCGGAGGACGACTTGGACTTCCGCTCTCCTTTCAACAGGGAGATCCTGGAGGCCCAGGTCCCCTCCAAGCTCCCTCTGCCCACCATCGCGCCCTACGACGACACCACCGACCCAGCCGACCACATCCACGGCTTCGAGTCGCACATGGTGTTCCACGGAGCTTCAGATGCGGCTAAGTGCAGGGCCTTCCCTGCAACTCTCAAGGAAACCGCCAGGGCCTGGTTTGAAACCCTCCCTGCGGGTTCCATCACCTCCTTCCGCCAACTGGAGAAGTCCTTCTGGGACAACTTCCTTGGTGGGAGATCTCAGCCGCGAACGGCGGCCTCCCTCCTGGCCGTGCGCCAGAAGAAAGGTGAGGCGCTCTGGGACTTCGTCATGAGGTTCCGAACAGAGGCGCTTCGCATCTCACGCTTGGACGTCCCTCTGGCAACCAGTGCCCTCATCCAGGGCACTCGCGACGGTTTCCTGCAGAGGACCCTCGGCGTCCAGCAGCCCACCACTCTCGCTGAACTACTCTCCATTGCACAGCGCCACGCAGCTTGCGAGGAGAGCCTGGCGGCGAGCAGGGCCAAGCAGGGGGAGCAGTCGGACAAGAAGCGGCCTTCCGACAACGGTTCCGACCGAGATCGGAAGAAGGGACGGCGCAATGGCGATTCTCCGCGCCGTCCGCGCCTCTTCACCAACTACACCCCCCTCTCCGTGGCACCCGAACAGATCCTGGCAGAGATCAGGAATGAAGCGTTTGTTCGGTGGCCACAAAGAATGCGCTCCGACCCCCGGAAGCGCGATCAAAATAAATACTGTCGCTTTCATCGCGACCACGGCCACGACACCTCTGAGTGCCGCCAGCTTAAGGACGAAATCGAAGACCTTATCAAGCGCGGCTATCTTGGACGATTCATGCGCCGGAACGAAGAACGCCCCCGACGCCGAGATCGCACTCCCGAGCAGCCGATCAACAACGAGCCCAATGGGCAGGAGATCAACGTGATTGCGGGAGGCTTCGGCGCGGGCGGAGAGAGCACTCGAAGCCGACGCGATTACGCAAGGCGAGTGCATGTCGCAGACAGGCCTTCGGTTGTTCGGTCGGCCCCATATCGTGCCAGTCCTGCACGCGCACCGCCCCGAGGAGGCTATAACCTTCTCGGACGAAGATCTTGTAGGGGTTACGACCCCACACACTGATGCATTGGTCGTCTCGGCCACCATCAACCACTGTAATGTGCGTCGGATTCTGGTAGATAATGGAAGCGCCTCCGATGTCTTGGCTTATGACTGTTTTGTCCTTATGGGTCTGCGAACCGATCAACTCACCCCTATGAATTCACCATTGTTCGGCTTTTCAGGAGTTTCGGTCCAGCCCATGGGAAGGATCCGCCTTCCGATCACCTTGGGGACGGCCCCAAGGGTTGTGACCAAGATCGTTGACTTCTTGGTCGTCAACAACATGCCTGGATACAATGCTATCCTTGGAAGGGGTCTGATCGGGCGAATCAAAGCAGTACCTTCGTCGCTCCATCAGAAGATGAAGTTTCCTACCCCGAGCGGAGTTGGCGAAGTGCTCGGGTGTCAGCGCGAGTCTCGTCGTTGCTATGTCCTCTCCTTAAGGGACAAGCAACCACTCGCCGATCCGGCGCCTCCGGTTTCCGATCAGCCTTCAACCAGCCGAGGGACGCCTTCTGAAGACCTAATCCCCATTCAAGTGGACGACGACCCCGAACACATCTTGTACATTGGCGCCTTGTTGACAGAGGCCGAGCAGCAACGCTACACAGCCTTCCTGCTGGCCAATTTGGACGTGTTCACTTGGTCCGATGATGGGCTTCCAGGCATTCCCTCGGAAGTCATGGTGCATCGCCTCCGGCTGGATCCCCGGGTCCCGCCAGCTCAGCAAAGGAGGCGACCCGTGAACCGAGAATGGCAGACTGTGATTCAGGATCACGTGGTCAAAAGCCGAGTTGTTGGGCTTCTCCGAGAAGCCCAATATCCAAAATGGATCTCCAACGTGGTCCTCGTACGCAAGGCTAATGGTAAATGGCGTGTGTGCATGGATTACAAAGATCTCAATAAAGCAACGCCCAAGGACAACTGTAACACCCCGGCCCCCCCTTGGGCCCTTGGCCCCGTCCTCTGGGTCGCGGCAGGGCGACTGCCACGACGTGGTTCTGATCGCGAGCAATGTCTGGTTCTGCTTCATATTGCGACAGGGGGTATGTCGCCTTCTTGAAGGCGACATACCCTATGTCGCCTTCTGGTTTGATGGATTGCGACAGGGGGTGTGTCGCCTTCTTGAAGGCGACATACCCTATGTCGCCTTCCCATCGCGTCGCCCCAGACGCAGTCTGACAGACGTGACAGGCGTCCTTTGTGTCAGTACGGCTCTGGCGGTGTCGGGTGAACGCGACAAGATGGCTGTCGCCTTCACTTCTTCGAATTCCGAGATTTGACCGTTGTCAGTGGCATTGCGACATACCCTATGTCGCCTTCTGTTTCCCAATGCGACACAAGATGTGTCGCCTTCTCAGGATCCGGGCTTAAAGCCCGGGCGCCCGAGCCCTTTCCCCTCTCTCGCGTTTTCCTCCCCCCCCTTTCTCCCTCTCACCCTCTCGGAGCTCCGGTGGTTTTGGGGGTGCCTCCCCCGTGTTGAGGCGGCCGTGCTGAGGAGGGTGTCGCTCCGTTCGTGCAGGGGTCGCGTTCGTGCCGTGTGGTGCGAGGAGGAGACGTTTCTACCTACGAGAAGGCCCCAACGGTTCGTTCTTCGCGTGGAGGTAGGGACTCTTGATCCTCTCGCCCTAAGCATGATCCCCTCCCCGTCTAGACTGTGGTTCCTGTGTGGTTGGGGTTTGGGGAGTGTGAGTTTCCATGCTCGTGTGAGTGAGGTTTCCTCCGAGCGTAGAATCCATGTTCTTGGGGTATTCGAGGGTGGTTTGTGTGTTTACTAGCTTTCTAGCATGATGAGCATGCTCCCCTCCCTCGCCGTGTAGTGTTTCTCCCGTTTTGGGGAGGTTCCCGGAGAGAGAGCTCTCGGAACCCCCGTCTGGCCTGAAGGCGACATACCCTGTGTCGCCTTCTGACTGGTATTGCGACAGGGGGTATGTCGCCTTCTTGAATGCGACATACCCTATGTCGCCTTCTGGTTTAATGGATTGCGACAGGGGGTGTGTCGCCTTCATGAAGGCAACATACCCTATGTCGCCTTCTCAGCCAGAGGCAGGTTGTGCTTCCGCCGCTTCCGTTTTCGCTTTACTGTACCCGTGGCACCTGTGCTAGTTTCCTAGTACGGTCTCACACTAGTCGTTCGCCCGGTGCGTGGCACTTGAGGGCTTGTCCCGTACGAGAGGTTGTTACCGTTACCTGGGACCCCCGTCCTCGGGAGCCTGTTGAGGGAGTACTCCAGGCTACGAGTGTGCTCGAGTTGGCAGCCACCAGGCGGACTCTGGAGCTGAGGGGAAAACGGTGGTTAGGACAGTGGCGTGTGAGTCGCTTGCAGAGCTCTCGTGGTTGGTCTGGGACGCCGAGGACAGTTGGGAGTTCTACCCAGCGCAGGCCAGTCAGTCCTTCTTCTCACTGCCTCGCTCCTTACGGCCCCGGAACCGTTTGGAGAGGTCAGGCGTGGGACCGTAGTCCGGCCAGACTACGGCGGTTACAGTTGTGGTACTTGTGTCCTACCTCGCTCTGACGAGACGCGAGGGCCAGGACCTGGGTCGAGGATAAGACGTCTGTGGACGCACCTGACCGTCTGACTAGTGGTGTTGTTCCCGTAGCTAGTGTTCCTTGTCCAGGCGGAGCTCCCTCCGCCTATGTTTTACTAGCCGTGTGGTGGTCATGACGAGCAGTCGTACGAGTTTCCGACCGAGAGTACTTTCCGTACCGTGCTAGCTTTAGCTTCATTTCCGCACTTCGTTGTAGGTAGAAAGATATAACTGCTGTCTTTCCCTATTAATAGTTATATGTTCCTCTTCCTCTGCCTGTTTAGAGCCAGTAGGAGATTGGTAGTCCCTACTGAGCCTTCTGTTGTGAAGCTCATCCCTTGTTTTCCAGGTGAGTCTTCTCAGCAGCGGCAGGGCGCGCGTCGGGCGGAGGAGACGGGGCGGTAGTCGAGGTCCCCGTAGCTAGCAGTGGTTCCCCCTCTCAGTGTACGTCACCCTCGGGGTATGCCCCTAAGGGACTTGTCTCTCCCCTTTCCTTACTTGTACTAGTGTGCGTACGTTGGGACTGTACTTAGAGCAGTACGTAGCGGTCTCGCTTTACTTTCTGTTTCCGCTTGTACGCTTCTAGCTTAGCAGTTGACGTTTACTTCCGTTACATATCCTGTCAGACGCGTGTTATAGCCCTTCCGGGTCCCTCGGATCCGTGGGCGGCGATCGCGAAAATCGGGTCCTCGGCGTGGGCCGAGGGTCGGGTTCTCGGGTCGTTACAGTTGGTATCAGAGCTTGGTCTGACAGGACTTGTAGTGGATCTAAACTGCAACAGTAAGTCCCAACAATAGTACAAGTACACTGCTAGCCGCCCGAGAGGTATTTATAACTTTGTCAGTTGTGTTGCCGTGTAGGTCATGGCTCCACGTAGGCGCAGTCAGGCTAGGCAGCTGGTTGAGCAGCAGGATGAGTCCGACATGCCCGCTCAGGGGCAGGTTCAGGAGGAGTGTCCGTGGAGGAGTCAGTGGCACAGCCTCAGGGTGCACAGGCAGCAGCAGCAGGTGGGCAGCAGCAGGAGTACCACCCTCAGCCCCGGCAGTATGCCGACTGGTTTCCCATGGCCGAGCAGTTCTTCAGAGCTATGTACCAGGGAGCGTGGCAGCCCGGGCAGGCAGCAGCAGGTGTCCAGTTTCCGGTGCCTCCCCCAGCCATACCAGAGCAGCAGGAGGTAGAGCCAGAGGGGGAGCAGCCAGAGCGTCAGCAGCGGTCGGGCACTGGGAGTACCCGGCCGGGCGGCGGAGGACGGCGGTTACGGAGGACAGGACGGCTCTCCTCGAGAGGTTCCTACGCCTCGGCCACCGATGTTTCATGGCGAGTATGATCCAGATAAGGCAGAGAGCTGGACCCATGAGTTGGAGCGCATCTTCGAGACTATGGAGTGTGCTGAGGAGGACCAGGTTCGTTTGGCAGTATACCAGCTCAAGGGAGCAGCCCATGAGTGGTGGAGAGTTCAGAGGCAGACTCACTTCCAGGGGCAGCGGTTGGACCAGATCTCTTGGCAGCGGTTTTTAGAGGTCTTCCACGGCGAGTACTTCCCCGACTACGCTCGACGTGAGAGGCGAGACCAGTTCCACGAATTGGTGCAGGGCGACCTCACAGTTTCTCAGTACCACCAGAGGTTGTCCGGTTGTTGAGGCATGTGCCTCATGTGGCAGGCAGTGACCAGGCTTGCGCAGAGAGGTTTATAGCAGGGCTGAGACCAGACCTGAGGTGGGGTGTGACGGCACACATGTGTACCACCTTGGGAGAGGCCGTGGCGAAGGCCACCGCCTTGGATAGGGAGGCTTGGCAGCTCAGCAGCAGCAGCAGCAGGAGCCGGGAGGAGCCTCTTCCAGGTCCTCGCCGTACCAGCGTCCAGCAGGCAGCGCGCGGTAGTGCGACTTCCTCTTCCTCAGGCTCGGGCAGTTCCGGTAGCTCTGGAATTCGCTCGCAGTTCAGGAAGTTGTCTACTCGCGGGGGTGGACGGAGTAGCGAGCGTCAGCAGAGGGCAGTCCAGGTTTGCAGAGCAGTCAGTACAGCAGGGTGTTGAGCAGGGCAGTCAGGAGCCAGTGTGCTACACTTGTGGCTTGCCAGGCCACTTCAGGAGGGATTGCCCTAGGGGGCAAGCTCCGCAGCAGCAGCTGCCAGTGCAGTACGCGCAGCAGCCACCTCAGTACCAGTACCTTCCCCAGCAGCAGGCACCACGTCTGTAGCAGCGGGGGCAGTACCAGCAGCCAGCTCAGCAGTTTCCGCAGCCGCAGCAATACCAGCCGTACCAGCAGCAGTTTCCTCAGCACCAGCAGCCGCCGCAGCAGCAGCAGCAGCCCCAGCAGGCGCCGCAGCGTGGACGTGGTCGTGGTCGCGTGATGGCGCTCACCCGGGAGCAGGCAGAGGCATCGAACCTGGTGATAGGTACTCTACCTATTCTTGGCAGAGCGCTCGTGTTTTGGTTGATCCCGGTGCTTCCTTGTGCTTTGCTTCCGAGGAGTTTTACGAGTCTCTTGCTTGTCACACACCCGAAAGGCAGTGTGACGTGATGGTCGATCTCCCGTCTGGTGATTGCATGCGTTCCTTCGGTTACCTGGAGGGTGTGACAGTCGAGGTTGAGGGTCACCAGTGCCGGCCAGGTTGTACGCGCTGCAGCTTTGCGACTTCGACGTCATCCTGGGCATGGACTGGTTGGAGGCTCACTCAGCCGTGGTTGATTGTCAGAGGAAGACCGTTCGGTTTGAAATACCTGGAGCACCTGTTCTCTGCTTTCGAGGTATCCGGTCTACCCATCGGCCGTTCATTTCTTTCTGTAAGGCTCGTCGTTTGATCCGTGATGGCTGCGTTGCTTACCTTGCTTCGGTTTGTTCCTTGGAGCCTAGCGGGTCTTCAGTTTTTGATGTGCCAGTTGTTTCTGAGTTTTCTGACGTGTTTCCGGAGGATCTACCTGGGTTGCCCCTGAGCGAGAGGTAGAGTTCTCCATCGAGCTTTTGCCTGGTACGATGCCTTTGTCTAAGGCACCTTACCGGATGGCCCCGGCGGAGCTGCGTGAGTTGAAGCGCCAGCTGCAGGAGTTGCTTGAGTTGGGCTTCATTCGTCCGAGCCGTTCGCGTGGGGTGCGCCTGTTTTGTTTGTGCGGAAGAAGGATGGTAGTCTTCGTCTGTGCATCGATTATCGGCAACTGAACCAGGTCACTGTGAAGAACAGGTACCGTTGCCGAGAATTGATGATTTGTTTGATCAGTTGCAATCGGCCCGAGTTTTCTCGAAGATCGACTTGAGATCGGCTATTACCAGATGCGGATCAGAGAGTCAGATGTCGGTTTGACGGCTTTTCGTTCTAGGTACGGTCACTTTGAGTTCGTCGTGATGCCGTTTGGGCTGACGAACGCACCTGCAGCATTCATGGATCTGATGCATAGGGTGTTCAGTGAGTACCTAGACCGCTTTGTTGTTGTTTTGTTGATGATATTCTGGTCTACTCGGCTTCTGAAGAGGAGCACGAGGAGCATCTGAGGATCGTGCTAGAGACCCTGCGGAGTCACCGTCTTTACGCCAAGTTCGACAAGTGCGAATTTTGGCTGAGCAAGGTGCACTTCCTCGGGCACGTGATCTCGGGTTCTGGTGTGGCAGTGGATCCGGCCAAGGTTGAGGCAGTGTTGTCGTGGGAGCAGCCCACATCAGTGTTTGAGGTCCGCAGTTTTCTGGGTCTGGCAGGTTACTACCGGAGGTTCATTCAGGATTTCGCCAAGATTGCAGCACCGTTGACTCGGTTGACGAGGCAGGACACCAGGTTTGTTTGGTCAGAGGTCTGTGAGCAGAGTTTTGGAGCTGAAGACGAGGTTGACTTCAGCGCCAGTGTTGGTCTTGCCGTCGGGCACCGGTGGGTTCGTGGTTTACACCGATGCGTCGAGGTCAGGTTTGGGTGCCGTGCTGATGCAGCATGGTGGGGTTGTTGCCTATGCTTCTCGGCAGCTCAAGCAGAGGAGAATGAGAATTATCCCACCCACGACTTGGAGCTGGCAGCAGTGGTGTTCGCTCTCAAGTTGTGGAGGCACTACCTGTATGGCGGCTTTTCAGATCTTCACCGATCACCAGAGTTTGCAGTACATCTTCACCCAGAGGGATTTGAACTTGAGGCAGCGTCGTTGGATGGAGTACTTGAAGGACTACGACCTAACCCTTTCCTATCATCCAGGAAAGGCTAACGTTGTAGCCGATGCTTTGAGTAGGCGCGTGCGCTTGAGTTCGCTGATGGTCAGAGAGTGGAGGCTGTTCGAGGATCTGTCTCAGGGGTTGTTCGTTCCGTCGAGGACCAGAGATCGTGCCGTGGCTTCCAGTTTGTCAGTTCGGCCGTCAGTGTTCAGGCAGGTGTTGCAGGCCCAGCAGGCAGACCCTCAGTTGGCAGACGTTTTGCAGATGCCAGATGTGGAGCTCAGCAAGGGCAGCGAGGTCAGATTCAGAGGCCGTTTGTACGTTCCTGAGGAGGCGCGTCAGGCAGTGTTGTCAGAGGCTCACAGATCGAGGTATGTCATTCATCCCGGCTCCACCAAGATGTACCATTGCTTGAGGAGGTTCTTCTGGTGGCCGGGGATGAAGAGGGGCGTGGCAGAGTTTGTTGCCCGGTGCCTTACCTGTCAACAGGTGAAGGCCGAGCACCAGCGTCCTGGTGGTGAGTTGCAGCCGTTGCCCATTCCTAAGTGGAAGTGGGACGACATCACCATGGACTTTGTGGTTGGTTTGCCCCGTACCCCGCAGAAGCATGATGGTATTTGGGTGATTGTGGATCGTTTGACCAGGCAGCGCACTTTCTTCCGGTCAGGATGTCATGGTCAGTGGACAGGTTAGCCAGGCTGTACGTGGACAGAGTTGTTTCGTTGCACGGGATCCCAGTTTCAGTCGTCTCCGATAGAGATCCGAGGTTCACGTCAGGTTTTGGCGCAGTCTTCAGAGAGCACTGGGTACAGAGTTGAGGTTCAGCACAGCGTACCACCCGCAGACAGACGGTCAGTCAGAGCGGACCATTCGGACACTGGAGGATATGCTGAGAGCGTGTTGTTTAGACTGGAGCGGCACTGGGAGTCTCACCTTCCGATGGTAGAGTTCGCGTATAACAACAGTTATCACTCGAGCATCGGAATGGCGCCATACGAGGCCTTGTATGGTCGCCCGTGCAGGACTCTGCTTCACTGGTTCGAGGTTGGTGAGAGGCAACTTTTGGGGCCAGAGTTAGTGCAGCAGTGTGTAGAGACAGTCAGTTTGGTCAGACAGAGGCTTCGGGCAGCACAGAGCAGGCAGAAGAGTTATGCAGATGTCCGCAGGAGACCGCTAGAGTTCAGTGTCGGTGACCTGGTCTTCCTGCGGGTCTCGCCGACCAAAGGGGTCATGAGGTTTGGTAAGAAAGGAAAGCTCAGTCCGAGGTACATCGGGCCTTTCCCTATTACCGAGAGGGTCGGCGAGGTAGCTTACAGGCTGAGTCTTCCGGCAGAGCTAGCAGGAGTGCACAACGTTTTCCACGTTTCGCAGCTCAGGAGGTACGTTGCAGACTCTTCGCGTGTTGGACTACTCGCAGCTAGAGGTAACGCCAGATTGTCAGTGCCAGAGTACCCAGTTAGAGTGATCGACCGCAGAGTTCAGCAGTTGCGCAGGAAGCAGATTCCGCTGGTTAAGGTCGTTTGGCAGAACCGCGTCGGTGGCGAGGCCACCTGGGAGCGCGAGGACGAGATGCAGGAGCAGTTCCTTACTTGTTTGATTGATCGGTATGTGGTGATCTCCCTTTTTATCATCTTCCGGGTGAGACCGAGTTGTTTTCATTTCGAGGACGAAATGTCTTAAGGAGGGAGGGTTGTAAACCCACCCCCCCCCTTGGGCCCTTGGCCCCGTCCTCTGGGTCGCGGCAGGGCGACTGCCACGACGTGGTTCGATCGCGAGCAATGTCTGGTTCTACTTCATATTGCGACAGGGGGTATGTCGCCTTCTTGAAGGCGACATACCCTATGTCGCCTTCTGGTTTGATGGATTGCGACAGGGGGTGTGTCGCCTTCTTGAAGGCGACATACCCTATGTCGCCTTCCCATCGCGTCGCCCCAGACGCAGTCTGACAGACGTGACAGGCGTCCTTTGTGTCAGTACGGCTCTGGCGGTGTCGGGTGAACGCGACAAGATGGCTGTCGCCTTCACTTCTTCGAATTCGAGATTTGACCGTTGTCAGTGGCATTGCGACATACCCTATGTCGCCTTCTGTTTCCAATGCGACACAAGATGTGTCGCCTTCTCAGGATCTGGGCTTAAAGCCGGGCGCCCGAGCCCTTTCCCCTCTCCGCGTTTTCCTCCCCCCCCTTTCTCCCTCTCACCCTCTCGGAGCTCCGGTGGTTTTGGGGGTGCCCCCCCCGTGTTGAGGCGGCCGTGCTGAGGAGGGTGTCGCTCCGTTCGTGCAGGGGTCGCGTTCGTGCCGTGCGGTGCGAGGAGGAGACGTTTCTACCTACGAGAAGGCCCCAACGGGTTCGTTCTTCGCGTGGAGGTAGGGACTCTTGATCCTCTCGCCCTAAGCATGATCCCCTCCCCGTCTAGACTGTGGTTCCTGTGTGGTTGGGTTTTGGGAGTGTGAGTTTCCATGCTCGTGTGAGTGAGGTTCCTCCGAGCGTAGAATCCATGTTCTTGGGGTATTCGAGGGTGGTTGTGTGTTTACTAGCTTTCTACCATGATGAGCATGCTCCCCTCCCTCGCCGTGTAGTGTTTCTCCGTTTTGGGGAGGTTCCCGGAGAGAGAGCTCTCGGAACACCCGTCTGGCCTGAAGGCGACATACCCTGTGTCGCTTCTGACTGGTATTGCGACAGGGGGTATGTCGCCTTCTTGAATGCGACATACCCTATGTCGCCTTCTGGTTTAATGGATTGCGACAGGGGGTGTGTCGCCTTCATGAAGGCGACATACCCTATGTCGCCTTCTCAGCCAGAGGCAGGTTGTGCTTCCGCCGCTTCCGTTTTCGCTTTACTGTACCGTGGCACCTGTGCTAGTTTCCTAGTACGGTCTCACACTAGTCGTTCGCCCGGTGCGCGGCACTTGAGGGCTTGTCCCGTACGAGAGGTTGTTACCGTTACCTGGGACCCCCGTCCTCGGGAGCCTGTTGAGGGAGTACTCCAGGCTACGAGTGTGCTCGAGTTGGCAGCCACCAGGCGGACTCTGGAGCTGAGGGGAAAACGGTGGTTAGGACAGTGGCGGTGTGAGTCGCTTGCAGAGCTCTCGTGGTGGTCTGGGACGCGAGGACAGTTGGAGTTCTACCCGGCGCAGGCCAGTCAGTCCTTCTTCTCACTGCCTCGCTCCTTACGGCCCCGGAACCGTTTGGAGAGGTCAGGCGTGGGACCGTAGTCCGGCCAGACTACGGCGGTTACAGTTGTGGTACTTGTGTCCTACCTCGCTCTGACGAGACGCGAGGGCCAGGACCTGGGTCGAGGATAAGACGTCTGTGGACGCACCTGATCGTCTGACTAGTGGTGTTGTTCTCGTAGCTAGTGTTCCTTGTCCAGGCGGAGCTCCCTCCGCCTGTTTTACTACCGTGTGGTGGTCACGACGAGCAGTCATATGGAGTTTCCGACCGAGTACTTTCCGTACCGTGCTAGCTTTAGCTTCATTTCCGCACTTCCGTTGTAGGTAGAAAGATATAACTGCTGTCTTTCCCTTATTAATAGTTATATATGTTCCTCTTCCTCTGCCTGTTTAGAGCCAGTAGGAGATTGGTAGTCCCTACTGAGCCTCTGTTGTGAAGCTCATCCCTTTTTTCCAGGTGAGTCTTCTCAGCAGCGGGGCAGGGCGCGCGTCGGGCGGAGGAGACGGGGCGGTAGTCGAGGTCCCCGTAGCTAGCAGTGGTTCCCCCTCTCAGTGTACGTCACCCTCGGGGTATGCCCCTAAGGGACTTGTCTCTCCCCTTTCCTTACTTGTACTAGTGTGCGTACGTTGGGACTGTACTTAGAGCAGTACGTAGCGGTCTCGCTTTACTTTCCTGTTTCCGCTTGTACGCTTCTAGCTTAGCAGTTGACGTTTACTTCCGTTACATATCCTGTCAGACGCGTGTTATAGCCCTTCCGGGTCCCTCGGATCCGTGGGCGGCGATCGCGAAAATCGGGTCCTCGGCGTGGGCCGAGGGTCGGTTCTCGGGTCGTTACAGTTGGTATCAGAGCTTGTCTGACAGGACTTGTAGTGGATCTAAACTGCAACAGTAAGTCCCAACAATAGTACAAGTACACTGCTAGCCGCCCGAGAGGTATTTATAACCTTTGTCAGTTGTGTTGCCGTGTAGGTCATGGCTCCACGTAGGCGCAGTCAGGCTAGGCAGCTGGTTGAGCAGCAGGATGAGTCCGACATGCCCGCTCAGGGGCAGGTTCAGGAGGAGGTGTCCGTGGAGGAGTCAGTGGCACAGCCTCAGGGTGCACAGGCAGCAGCAGCAGGTGGGCAGCAGCAGGAGTACCACCCTCAGCCCCGGCAGTATGCCGACTGGTTTCCCATGGCCGAGCAGTTCTTCAGAGCTATGTACCAGGGAGCGTGGCAGCCCGGGCAGGCAGCAGCAGGTGTCCAGTTTCCGGTGCCTCCCCCAGCCATACCAGAGCAGCAGGAGGTAGAGCCAGAGGGGGAGCAGCGAGCGTCAGCAGCGGTCGGGCACTGGGAGTACCCGGGCCGGGCGGCGGAGGACGGCGGTTACGGAGGACAGGACGGCTCTCCTCGAGAGGTTCCTACGCCTTCGGCCACCGATGTTTCATGGCGAGTATGATCCAGATAAGGCAGAGAGCTGGACCCATGAGTTGGAGCGCATCTTCGAGACTATGGAGTGTGCTGAGGAGGACCAGGTTCGTTTGGCAGTATACCAGCTCAAGGGAGCAGCCCATGAGTGGTGGAGAGTTCAGAGGCAGACTCACTTCCAGGGGCAGCGGTTGGACCAGATCTCTTGGCAGCGGTTTTTAGAGGTCTTCCACGGCGAGTACTTCCCCGACTACGCTCGACGTGAGAGGCGAGACCAGTTCCACGAATTGGTGCAGGGCGACCTCACAGTTCTCAGTACCACCAGAGGTTTGTCCGTTGTTGAGGCATGTGCCTCATGTGGCAGGCAGTGACCAGGCTTGCGCAGAGAGGTTTATAGCAGGGCTGAGACCAGACCTGAGGTGGGGTGTGACGGCACACATGTGTACCACCTTGGGAGGCCGTGGCGAAGGCCACCGCCTTGGATAGGGAGCTTGGCAGCCTCAGCAGCAGCAGCAGCAGGAGCCGGGAGGAGCCTCTTCCAGGTCCTCGCCGTACCAGCGTCCAGCAGGCAGCCGCGGTAGTGCGACTTCCTCTTCCTCAGGCTCGGGCAGTTCCGGTAGCTCTGGAATTCGCTCGCAGTTCAGGAAGTTGTCTACTCGCGGGGGTGGACGGAGCCGTCAGCAGAGGCGTCAGTCCAGGTTTGCAGAGCAGTCAGTATAGCAGGGTGTTGAGCAGGGCAGTCAGGAGCCAGTGTGCTACACTTGTGGCTTGCCAGGCCACTTCAGGAGGGATTGCCCTAGGGGGCAAGCTCCGCAGCAGCAGCTGCAGTGCAGTACGCGCAGCAGCCACCTCAGTACCAGTACCTTCCCCAGCAGCAGGCACCACGTCTGTAGCAGCGGGGGCAGTACCAGCAGCCAGCTCAGCAGTTTCCGCAGCCGCAGCAATACCAGCCGTACCAGCAGCAGTTTCCTCAGCACCAGCAGCCGCCGCAGCAGCAGCAGCAGCCCCAGCAGGCGCCGCCGCGTGGACGTGGTCGTGGTCGCGTGATGGCGCTCACCCGGGAGCAGCAGAGGCATCGAACCTGGTGATAGGTACTCTACCTATTCTTGGCAGAGCCGCTCGTGTTTTGGTTGATCCCGGTGCTTCCTTGTGCTTTGCTTCCGAGGAGTTTTACGAGTCTCTTGCTTGTCACACACCCGAAAGGCAGTGTGACGTGATGTCGATCTCCCGTCTGGTGATTGCATGCGTTCCTTCGGTTACCTGGAGGGTGTGACAGTCGAGGTTGAGGGTCACCAGTTGCCGGCCAGGTGTACGCGCTGCAACTTTGCAACTTCGACGTCATCCTGGGCATGGACTAGTTGGAGGCTCACTCAGCCGTGGTTGATTGTCTGAGGAAGACCGTTCGGTTTGAAATACCTGGAGCACCTGTTCTCTGCTTTCGAGGTATCCGGTCTACCATCGGCCGTTCATTTCTTTCTGTAAGGCTCGTCGTTTGATCCGTGATGGCTGCGTTGCTTACCTTGCTTCGGTTTGTTCCTTGGAGCCTAGCGGGTCTTCAGTTTTTGATGTGCCAGTTGTTTCTGAGTTTTCTGACGTTTTCCGGAGGATCTACCTGGGTTGCCGCCTGAGCGAGAGGTAGAGTTCTCCATCGAGCTTTTGCCTAGTATGATGCCTTTGTCTAAGGCACCTTACCGGATGGCCCCGGCGGAGCTGCGTGAGTTGAAGCGCCAGCTGCAGGAGTTGCTTGAGTTGGGCTTCATTCGTCCGAGCCGTTCGCCGTGGGGTGCGCCTGTTTTGTTTGTGCGGAAGAAGGATGGTAGTCTTCGTCTGTGCATCGATTATCGGCAACTGAACCAGGTCACTGTGAAGAACAGGTACCCGTTGCCGAAATCGATGATTTGTTTGATCAGTTGCAATCGGCCCGAGTTTTCTCGAAGATCGACTTGAGACCGGCTATTACCAGATGCGGATCAGAGAGTCAGATGTCGGTTTGACGGCTTTTCGTTCTAGGTACGGTCCTTGAGTTCGTCGTGATGCCGTTTGGGCTGACGAACACACCTGCAGCATTCATGATCTGATGCATAGGGTGTTCAGTGAGTACCTAGACCGCTTTGTTGTTGTTTTGTGTTGATGATATCTGGTCTACTCGGCTTCTGAAGAGGAGCACGAGGAGCATCTGAGGATCGTGCTAGAGACCCTGCGGAGTCACCGTCTTACGCCAAGTTCGACAAGTGCGAATTTTGGCTGAGCAAGGTGCACTTCCTCGGGCACGTGATCTCGGGTTCTGGTGTGGCAGTGGATCCGGCCAAGGTTGAGGCAGTGTGTTGTCGTGGGAGCAGCCCACATCAGTGTTTGAGGTCCGCAGTTTTCTGGGTCTGGCAGGTTACTACCGGAGGTTCATTCAGGATTTCGCCAAGATTGCAGCACCGTTGACTCGGTTGACGAGGCAGGACACCAGGTTTGTTTGGTCAGAGGTCTTGAGCAGAGTTTCTTGGAGCTGAAGACGAGGTTGACTTCAGCGCCAGTGTTGGTCTTGCCGTCGGGCACCGGTGGGTTCGTGGTTTACACCGATGCGTCGAGGTCAGGTTTGGTGCCGTGCTGATGCAGCATGGTGGGGTTGTTGCCTATGCTTCTCGGCAGCTCAAGAAGCATGAGGAGAATTATCCCACCCACGACTTGGAGCTGGCAGCAGTGGTGTTCGCTCTCAAGTTGTGGAGGCACTACCTGTATGGCGAGGCTTTTCAGATCTCACCGATCACCAGAGTTTGCAGTACATCTTCACCCAGAGGGATTTGAACTTGAGGCAGCGTCGTTGGATGGAGTACTTGAAGGACTACGACCTAACCCTTTCCTATCATCCAGGAAAGGCTAACGTTGTAGCCGATGCTTTGAGTAGGCGCGTGCGCTTGAGTTCGCTGATGGTCAGAGAGTGGAGGCTGTTCGAGGATCTGTCTCAGGGGTTGTTCGTTCCGTCGAGGACCAGAGATCGTGCCGTGGCTTCCAGTTTGTCAGTTCGGCCGTCAGTGTTCAGGCAGGTGTGTTGCAGGCCCAGCAGCAGACCCTCAGTTGGCAGACGTTTTGCAGATGCCAGATGTGGAGCTCAGCAAGGGCAGCGAGGTCAGATTCAGAGGCCGTTTGTACGTTCCTGAGGAGGCGCGTCAGGCAGTGTTGTCAGAGGCTCACAATCGAGGTATGTCATTCATCCCGGCTCCACCAAGATGTACCATTGCTTGAGGAGGTTCTTCTGGTGGCCGGGGATGAAGAGGGGCGTGGCAGAGTTTGTTGCCCGGTGCCTTACCTGTCAACAGGTGAAGGCCGAGCACCAGCGTCCTGGTGGTGAGTTGCAGCCGTTGCCCATTCCTAAGTGGAAGTGGGACGACATCACCATGGACTTTGTGGTTGGTTTGCCCCGTACCCCGCAGAAGCATGATGGTATTTGGGTGATTGTGGATCGTTTGACCAAGGCAGCGCACTTTCTTCCGGTCAGGATGTCATGGTCAGTGGACAGGTTAGCCAGGCTGTACGTGGACAGAGTTGTTTCGTTGCACGGGATCCCAGTTTCAGTCATCTCCGATAGAGATCCGAGGTTCACGTCAAGGTTTTGGCGTCTTCGAGAGCACTGGGTACAGAGTTGAGGTTCAGCACAGCGTACCACCCGCAGACAGACGTCAGTCAGAGCGGACCATTCGGACACTGGAGGATACTGAGAGGCGTGTTGTTTAGACTGGAGCGGCACTTGGGAGTCTCACCTTCCGATGGTGAGTTCGCGTATAACAACAGTTATCACTCGAGCATCGGAATGGCGCCATACGAGGCTTGTATGGTCGCCCGTGCAGGACTCTGCTTCACTGGTTCGAGGTTGGTGAGAGGCAACTTTTGGGGCCAGAGTTAGTGCAGCAGTGTGTAGAGACAGTCAGTTTGGTCAGACAGAGGCTTCGGGCAGCACAGAGCAGGCAGAAGAGTTATGCAGATGTCCGCTGGAGACCGCTAGAGTTCAGTGTCGGTGACCTGGTCTTCCTGCGGGTCTCGCCGACCAAAGGGGTCATGAGGTGTTGGTAAGAAAGGAAACCTCAGTCCGAGGTACATCGGGCCTTTCCCTATTACCGAGAGGGTCGGCGAGGTAGCTTACAGGCTGAGTCTCCGGCAGAGCTAGCAGGAGTGCACAACGTTTTCCACGTTTCGCAGCTCAGGAGGTACGTTGCAGACTCTTCGCACGTGTTGGACTACTCGCAGCTAGAGGTAACGCCAGACTTGTCAGTGCCAGAGTACCCAGTTAGAGTGATCGACCGCAGAGTTCAGCAGTTGCGCAGGAAGCAGATTCCGCTGGTTAAGGTCGTTTGGCAGAACCGCGTCGGTGGCGAGGCCACCTGGGAGCGCGAGGACGAGATGCAGGAGCAGTTTCCTTACTTTTTGATTGATCGGTATGTGGTGATCTCCCTTTTTATCATCTTCCGGGTGAGACCGAGTTGTTTTCATTTCGAGGACGAAATGTCTTAAGGAGGGAGGGTTGTAACACCCCGGCCCCCCCTTGGGCCCTTGGCCCCGTCCTCTGGGTCGCGGCAGGGCGACTGCCACGACGTGGTTCCGATCGCGAGCAATGTCTGGTTCTACTTCATATTGCGACAGGGGGTATGTCGCCTTCTTGAAGGCGACATACCCTATGTCGCCTTCTGGTTTGATGGATTGCGACAGGGGTGTGTCGCCTTCTTGAAGGCGACATACCCTATGTCGCCTTCCCATCGCGTCGCCCCAGACGCAGTCTGACAGACGTGACAGGCGTCCTTTGTGTCAGTACGGCTCTGGCGGTGTCGGGTGAACGCGACAAGATGGCTGTCGCCTTCACTTCTTCGAATTCCGAGATTTGACCGTTGTCAGTGGCATTGCGACATACCCTATGTCGCCTTCTGTTTCCCAAGCGACACAAGATGTGTCGCTTCTCAGGATCTGGGCTTAAAGCCTGGGCGCCGAGCCCTTTCCCCTCTCCGCGTTTTCCTCCCCCCCCCCTTTCTCCCTCTCACCCTCTCGGAGCTCCGGTGGTTTTGGGGGTGCCCCCCCCGTGTTGAGGCGGCCGTGCTGAGGAGGGTGTCGCTCCGTTCGTGCAGGGGTCGCGTTCGTGCCGTGCGGTGCGAGGAGGAGACGTTTCTACCTACGAGAAGGCCCCAACGGGTTCGTTCTTCGCGTGGAGGTAGGGACTCTTGATCCTCTCTCGCCCTAAGCATGATCCCCTCCCCGTCTAGACTGTGGTTCCTGTGTGTTGGGGTTTGGGGAGTGTGAGTTTCCATGCTCGTGTGAGTGAGGTTCCTCCGAGCGTAGAATCCATGTTCTTGGGGTATTCGAGGGTGGTTTGTGTGTTTACTAGCTTCTACCATGATGAGCATGCTCCCCTCCCTCGCCGTGTAGTGTTTCTCTCCGTTTTGGGGAGGTTCCCGGAAGAGAGCTCTCGCTGAACACCCGCTCTGGCCTGAAGCGACATACCCTGTTCGCCTTCTGACTGGTATTGCGACAGGGTGTATGTCGCCTTCTGAATGCGACATACCCTATGTCGCCTTCTGGTTTAATGGATTGCGACAGGGGGGGTGTCGCCTTCATGAAGGCGACATACCCTATGTCGCCTTCTCAGCCAGAGGCAGGTTGTGCTTCCGCCGCTTCCGTTTTCGCTTTACTGTACCCGTGGCACCTGTGCTAGTTTCCTAGTACGGTCTCACACTAGTCGTTCGCCGCGGTGCGCGGCACTGAGGGCTTGTCCCGTACGAGAGGTTGTTACCGTTACCTGGGACCCCCGTCCTCGGAGCCTGTTGGGAGTACTCCAGGCTACGAGTGTGCTCGAGTTGGCAGCCACCAGGCGGACTCTGGAGCTGAGGGGAAAACGGTGGTTAGGACAGTGGCGTGTGAGTCGCTTGCAGAGCTCTCGTGGTTGTCTGGGACGCCGAGGACAGTTGGGAGTTCTACCCGGCAAGGCCAGTCAGTCCTTCTTCTCACTGCCTCGCTCCTTACGGCCCCGGAACGTTTGGAGAGGTCAGGCGTGGGACCGTAGTCCGCCAGGAGACTACGGCGGTTACAGTTGTGGTACTTGTGTCCTACCTCGCTCTGACGAGACGCGAGGGCCAGGACCTGGGTCGAGGATAAGACGTCTGTGGACGCACCTGATCGTCTGACTAGTGGTGTTGTTCTCGTAGCTAGTGTTCCTTGTCCAGGCGGAGCTCCCTCCGCCTGTTTTACTACCGTGTGGTGGTCACGACGAGCAGTCATATGGAGTTTCCGACCGAGAGTACTTTCCGTACCGTGCTAGCTTTAGCTTCATTTCCGCACTTCCGTTGTAGGTAGAAAGATAAACTGCTGTCTTTCCCTTATTAATAGTTATATATGTTCCTCTTCCTCTGCCTTTTAGAGCCAGTAGGAGATTGGTAGTCCCTACTGAGCTTCTGTTGTGAAGCTCATCCCTCTATTTTCCAGGTGAGTCTTCTCAGCAGCGGCAGGGCGCGCGTCGGGCGGAGGAGACGGGGCGGTAGTCGAGGTCCCCGTAGCTAGCAGTGGTTCCCCCTCTCAGTGTACGTCACCCTCGGGGTATGCCCCTAAGGGACTTGTCTCTCCCTTTCTTACTTGTACTAGTGTGCGTACGTTGGGACTGTACTTAGAGCAGTACGCAGCGGTCTCGCTTTACTTTCCTGTTTCCGCTTGTACGCTTCTAGCTTAGCAGTTGACGTTTACTTCCGTTACATATCCTGTCAGACGCGTGTTATAGCCCTTCCGGGTCCCCGGATCCGTGGGCGGCGATCGCGAAAATCGGGTCCTCGGCGTGGGCCGAGGGTCGGGTTCTCGGGTCGTTACAACAACTTCCCTCGCGCGCTGATCAGCTGGTGGACGCTACTTCGGACACGAGCTCCTCAGCTTCTGGAGCCTACTCTGGTTACCACCAGATCAGTATGAACCCTCCGGATCAAGACGCCACAACATTCATCACAGACCTAGGCTTATACGTTTCACCAGAATGCCTTTGGTCTGAAGAATGCGGGCGCGACTTACCAACGGCTGGTCAACAAGATGTTCCAGCAGCAGATCGGGCGCAATATGAGGTCTACGTGATGACATGCTGGTCAAGACACTTCCGAGTACTGACCATCTTTCTGACCTCCAGGAAACTTCGCAACTCTGCGAAAGTATAATATGAAGCTCAATTCTGCCAAGTGCGCGTTTGGTGTTCGGTCGGGTAAGTCCTTGGGGTCCTCTTATCAAACAGAGGAATAGAGGCGAACCCGGAAAAAATCCAAGCCGTGCTTGAGATGAGCAGTCCGAAAACAGTGCGCGATGTCCAGCGTCTGACGGGGCGTCTGGCGGCACTTAACCGGTTCATGTCCCGAGCAGCAAAAAGAAGTTTTAACTTCTTCAAGTTGCTCCGAGGCCTAAAAGCTCCTCGAAGCAAGGGGGGCAAGTACGGTGGACTGATGAGTGCGAGGCTTCCTTCACCGAATTGAAGGCGTATTTGGCAGCTCCTCCTGTTCTCTCAAAGCCTGTGCTCGGTGAGCCCCTATTCGTGTACCTTTCGGTTACCGAACACTCCATCAGTGCAGTCTTAATTAGAGAAGTTGGAGCGGCGCAGCACCCTGTATACTACATCAGTAGGGTCCTCCAAGAAGCTGAAAGGAGGTACCCCAGAGCAGAAAAACTCTCCCTTGCCCTCATCACGGCCGCACGGAAGCTCAGGCCCTATTTTCAGGCCCATTCCGTTACGGTTCTAACCGATCAGCCTCTGAGATCCATCCTCCAGCGGCCAGAGGCTTCCGGCAGGTTGGTTAAGTGGGCAATAGAGCTTGGTGATTTCGACATCAGCTTCCGACCGAGGACGGTGATCAAAGCACAAGCGCTGGCAGACTTCGTGGCGGAATCTACTCTTCCGGCCGAGCAGGATCCACCGTTGGCAGATGAGCCCCCATGGGAGCTTTACGTTGACGGATCCTCTTGTGTTACCGGAAGCGGGGCGGGTTTGGTCCTCACCTCCCCGGAGGGGTTAGAGTTCCAATATGCCCTCCGCTTCCGCTTTCCAGCCTCCAACAACGTCGCCGAATATGAAGCATTGCTGTCCGGTATCCGTATGGCTAGGCACCTCGGGGCCGTTCGGCTTAGAGTCTTTAGTGACTCCCAGCTGGTTGCCAGCCAGGTGAGCGGACAGTTTGAAGCACGAGAACCTCGCATGGCTCAATACCTCCAGCAGGTCAAAAGCCAGACGGAGGGCCTCATCTACTTTGAAGTCATACATGTTCCACGGGAGCAGAACGCGCGAGCTGATGTACTGGCCAAATTGGCATCTTTAGGTGACATCACCCCTTCTCGCTCTGTTTTCATCGAAGAGCTCGCCTCGCCGAGCACGGAGGTCGATATAGCCGCCATAGAAACAGGCCCGCCAGCCCCAAGTTGGGTTGACCCTCTCTTGGCGTATCTTCTCCGAGGAGAGCTTCCGCCCGAACAGGGCGAAGCCCGTAAAGTCAGAATGCGCGCTCAGCACTTCACCCTTGTAGAGGGCAAACTGTACCGATGGTCCCTTGCAAGACCTCTTCTGCATTGCCTCAACCTTGAGGAGGCCCTCGCGGCCACAGAAGAAGTTCATGAGGGGCTGTGCGGAAGCCACCTGGGGGGCAGAACGCTAGCGCGCAGCATCGTCCGAGCAGGGTTCTGGTGGCCTTCTCTTCAGAAGGACTGCATGTCCTTTGTCAGGAAATGTCCAGAATGCCAAAAGTTCGGAGAACTATCAAACAGCCTGCCGAATAGCTTACAACCTGTTCGAGCCGCGCCCTTTCGCCAGGTGGGGCATTGATATCTTGGTCCCTTTCTAGAGGCCCAGGGCGGAAGAAGTTCCTGTTCGTAGCCATCGATTACCACCAAGGGATCGAGGCCGAACCTGTTGCCACAATCACCGAACAAGCCGCATGGAAGTTGTATATGAAGAACCTTCTCTGCAGGTTTGGTGTCCCAAGGGTGATACGTCTGACAACGGGAAGCAGTTCGACAGCACCTTCTTCAAGCAGAAGTGCGCCGAGCTCGGGATCTACAACCACTTCACTCCGTGGCTCATCCCCAGGCTAACGGTTTTGTGACGACCCTCATTATACCGGTACGGTTATACCAACCCACATCGGTATAACAAGTGCTGCCACAGTGGGACATTTACCCAACGATACAAACAGCTGAGATACACGCGAATATACAACAGAGTAGCGGAAGTAAAAGAGAACTATCTCCATTCATTCATCATCCACATCAAACATACATGCAGTTTACAATTTGCAAGAAAAGGAACCAAAGTTCACATAAATTAAATTACTGAAATGGAAATACATAATGTCCACATAATACATTCTTCTCATGATAATTCTAATACAATGTTCAAAATTACATACTGGGAAATACACAAACTCAAAGAACTCCAACAACAATCTAGTCTCCGCGCTCGGAGTCCGTCTCCACCGTCTCCTCAAGTGGTGTCGTGTCACCAACTATACCTGTACGCCGAAGCAAGGAGTGAGTCCAGGGACTCAGCAAGAAACACTATTCATGATATACACGTACAAATCCTAGTGGTTTCTACATGCACATTACAATTAGCAACACATAGCATGCTAGTCCATTCGAGTTTTCAACCTATCATGAAAGTTCTACAATTTTATACATAACTCATGCTTTCAGATTTTTAAAATAAAATCCACCTATCACATGGTCTCTATTCAATTTACTCATGAACTTTAATCTTTTACATAATCAAATATGAGAGCCATCAGTATGGACAATTTACATGCATGAAAAGGGAAACACAATTTGCATGGATTCCACATATTCTTAAGTGCATATATAACTTTTTCACATGCTTTAGGTTGCTGATTTCACATGGTTCAATGACTATAAATCTACACATGAGAGCTACAACGTTGCTTAAAACCTCACATATGAACAATCCATCATGCCACTTTGCACACATATTCATTTGTTGTCCCTACCATGGATTCTAAACACTTTGTACACATAACATGAGAATAATAACATACATTTTCTGAATTCACATGGGTTCAGATTTAGTCTCACATGGTTTCAATAACACATTTACACATCGAGAATTTCACATTTTCTTTTACACAAATTTCCTCTTTTCACGTGGTTACACTTACACATACACATTCACATGTCACTTACACATTTACACATGGTCACATACACATTTCACATTACACTTTACACATATTAGGTGCCGTGACACATAGTCAAACCACCAAAGAAGGACACAAAAACATCACATCACATAGACGCCATCTAGGCAATACAATGGCGACTCTTGGACTGCGCAGACCGGGAGAACAAGTCTCCACCCTAACCAGTGGTACTTGTCACCTCCAGGATTTCCCTCTAATGCCCTAGGGTCACTTAACACAATGAACCTTCTCAGGGGGACTTTTCCCTGATACGGCTCCACTGCCTTCTCGGAAGCAGTATCACATTGGCACAATTACACTTTACACATTTACCGTTTTACACATGGTTCTTACACTTTACACTTTTCATCACATTCACTTTCTCACTCACATAAATCCTCTATTTTTCCTAACATGGTACTACAGAATTTCAAGGTTTAACACATAGTAAACACACTAATCATGCTGGGTTTAAACAAAATCTAATCACATTTCGATCATATGTACGAATTCTTCATATTTCACATGAAAACACATAACTTTTTATTTATGGGTTTAAATGACCTGAATATTTTACCACATGCTGTTTTCGGGTTCATAATCATACACCCCAATTTTCAGATTTTTCTGAGCTACATAGAATTTACAGAAAATAAAATGCCTAATTAGCATGCTATTAACAACTTAAGTTAACATGGGTCTAACACATCTTGTAATTTAGCCACTTGCTGGTTTGTACAGAGACTACTAATATATGTGTGATTTTAGAATACCACATTACCCTAATTCATACATCTATCGATCAATTATCACAAACCATTTTCGCATGTTTTCATTTTACCGAACCGAGCTTATTACAAAGGAAAAGACTTGTTGCAAACCGCCTGGTCGGCGGTTTGCAACAAACTCAGCTCCCCATTGGGGGAGCTGAGGTCATTGGGGTGGGCACACCCCTAGGGTTGTGCCCACCCCCAATGGGGGCATAGTTTGCATCCACGTGGATGCACTATGCCCCTTGGTTTGCACCAAGAGGTGCTCATTACAAATTTCACAAGCATGGATAAATTACTAAAATTTGCAAACGCATATGCTGACCCACTATTCTTCATGATCAAACCGAAACTAAGGCATTCACACAAATCTAAATCATGAATCATGGATTTTGCAAAATTGTCTACAAGTCATGCTCACAAGTTTACAAGATATCATTATCCCACATTCACCATCACATCCCACATTCATTCACACACCACAACTAACCATATACATAGAGTATAAGCTTTACCATATATCCTCATCGCATAAAACATACCGAAATTACTGCATAAGTGGGACAGAACAGCTCACTGTTCTGTCCAGAAGAACTAGGCGGCGGTCTCTGGCCGCTGACTCAAGGTCAGCGGCATGGTCGATGGACGCCAAGCATAAACTGGACGTCCAGGGACCTTGCCGTCTAACCAGGTCTGTGCAGAAAACACAGACCCGAGCTTTGAAACTTGGGTGAATTGGAGGGTCTAAGACTCGGAAAAATCCTTAAAAATCACAAAAACCACCTAGACTCATACGGGGACACCATAGATAGGTCACTTGCCTTTCAAAAATTCTTCTAAGGGATTTAAAGGCTTGGTGAAGACCTCCTTGGGCAGTCCCAAGAAGTTGCAGAACCTCCCTCTAGATCGCCTTCCTCCAGGCTCCTGGGTGATCTCCACGCCGAGGGGATGATGGGGATGCCTTCTCCTTTGCTCCAGCTTCCTCCTTGTCGCAGTAGATCTCCAAACAAGCTCCAAGGGGTCGGATTTGGGGTTCTAAAATGGGGTTTTTCTCATAGCTCACCTAGGGTTTTTCTCTCCTATTTCTCCTCGTGCAAGGTGAAATGAGAAGTGGGAGAGGCCAAATCCGGGTTCAGACCTAATGAGAGCCCCTCACCCACTCACCATACCGATTAGACAGCCTTAGAGCCGTTGGGGGACATCCCCCAATGGAGGCCATGCCTTGCTCCCGAATTTTCTGGCTCTGCAACGCATGCAGGTCAGAGAAGTTGGCGTCCAGATCGCTGGACGCCGGAGTTAGTGTTGGCGTCCATGTCTGGACGCTGACACTGGCTCAACGGCCTGGGCTTGACGCCAAGGTGGCCTTCGGCCAGAACCCTAATTTATGCAGAAAACCATGCATATCAAGCGTATATACATGCAATATGTATATGGTATTATATCCACACTATCATCATGCAATATATACATTATTTATGCTTAATATAAACACATGCATACGTAATTATACTAATTAATGCGTACGTAAATATGTACATACATACATAAGCACAATTATTCACACATAATTGCAAATAATGCGACGGAAATTAGAGGGCCTTACACCCTCTCCCCCTTAAAAGAAACTTCATCCTCGAAGTTAGAACGACACTACTCAAACAGAAGGGGATACTTCTTCTTCATCACATCCTCAAGCTCCCACGTAGCCTCCTCACGTGAGAAGTTCCGCCATAGAACTTTCACCGACGCGATACTCTTGTTCCGGAGATGCTGAACCTTCCGGTCAAGAATGGCTACTGGTTGCTCGACATACGAAAGATCTGGCTGGATCTCTACTGGCTCATGACTAATCAGATGAGATGGATCTCGGACATACTTTCTGAGCATAGATACGTGGAATACAGGGTGAACGCTAGCCAAAGCTGGGGGTAATGCTAGCTCGTACGCCACGTTGCCCAAACGTCTGAGAATCTCATATGGGCCAATGAACCTAGGGCTTAGCTTGCTATGCCTGCCAAATCTGACAACTCCACGAGTAGGCGATATCTTCAAGAAGACATGATCGCCAACCTCGAACTCCAAATCCTTTCTCCTGTTGTCGGCATAACTCTTCTGCCTATCCTGTGCCGCAACAAGCCTTTTCCTGATAAGCTGAATCTTATCCGAAGTTTCCTGAACTAACTCCAGTCCGATCAACTGCCTATCACCAGTCTCCTCCCAACATAAAGGAGATCTGCAGGGCCTACTATACAACGCCTCGAATGGAGCCATACCAATACTAGCATGAAAGCTGTTGTTGTATGCGAACTCCACAAGAGGTAAATGACGCTCCCAATCATCCTTCCAATCCAGAACACACGTTCTCAACATATCCTCGAGCGTCTGGATAGTCCTCTCGGACTGTCCATCGGTCTGGGGATGAAACGCCGAACTGAGCTTAAGCTCCGAACCTAATGCATCCTGAAGACCCTTCCACAATCTCGAAGTAAATCTCGGATCTCGATCCGAAATGATCGACTTCGGCACACCATGCAACCTGATGATACCGCTAACATACAATCTAGCTAAACTCTCTACTGACTGCTTCTTCTTCATAGGCAAGAAATGAGCAATCTTCGAGAATCTATCTACAACTACCCAAATCGAGTCATTGCCCCTTCTAGACCGAGGCAACCCGATACGAAATCCATAGTGACAGCTTCCCACTTCCATACGGGGATATCCATCCTCTGCATAAGGCGGATGGTCGCTGCCGCTCGGCTTTCACCTGCTGACATACTAGACATCTAGACACATAATCCGCAACATCCTTCTTCATGCCGGACCACCAAAATGATCTCTTCAAGTCTTGATACATCTTAGTGTTACCCGGATGAATAGAGAATCGCGATCTATGAGCCTCCGCTAACACATGCTCACGGACATCTAGCACATCGGGGACACAAACGCGGTGCTGAAATCTAATCACACCGTCCTCAACACGAGCAATGACCGCCTTACCCACTAACTCTAACAATCTAGGATTGGCTTTTTGCTGCTCAATCACCTCATCCAAGACTGAGGATCTAAGGGATAGCTGAGCTACAAAAGCCTGACACAACGATGGCTCTAACTCGGTCATAGAGCACGCTGCATCCTCCAACATCTTCCAATCCTGCTGGAGCGAAGACCTCTTTCTACTAAGAGCATCCGCTACGACGTTCGCCTTTCCAGGATGATACTGAAGGTCGAAGTCATAGTCCTTCAAGAACTCAATCCATCTCCTCTGCCTCAGGTTTAATTCCTTTTGGGAGAAAAGATACTTCAAGCTCTTGTGGTCGGTAAACACCTCAAATCTGACACCATAAAGATAGTGCCTCCAGATCATTAGTGCATGAACCACAGCTGCGAGCTCTAAATCATGAGTCGGATAGTTCCTCTCATGCTCCTTCAACTGAAGAGAAGCATAAGCCACTACCCTCTCTTGCTGCATGAGCACACAGCCCAAACCAATCTGAGATGCATCCGTATAAATGGCAAAACCTTCTAGACCACTAGGCAATACCAATACCGGAGCAGAAGTAAGCTTAGCCTTCAATAGCTGAAAGCTACGCTCACATGCCTCAGACCATACGAACCCTTCCTGGTCAGCTTTGTCAAAGGGGCGGCGATGGATGAGAAACCCTCAATGAATCGCCGATAATAACCAGCTAACCCAATAAAACTACGAATCTCCGAAGGGGTCCTGGGAATCTCCCAATCCATAACTGCCTGGACTTTTGCTGGATCAACTGCTACACCAGCGCCAGAGATAACATGCCTGAGAAAATGAACCTCGCGCAACCAGAACTCGCACTTGCTGAACTTCGCATACAGCTTGTGCTCACGGAGAACCTCTAAGACTAACCTCAAATGCTGACGATGTGTGGCCTCATCCGGAGAATAGACCAACACGTCATCAATAAACACAACAACAAAGCTATCTAGATACGGACTAAACACCCAGTTCATGAGATCCATGAATGCTGCAGGGGCGTTGGTCAATCCGAAAGGAAGAACCAAAAACTCATAATGTCCATAACGGATTCTAAATGCCGTCTTGGACACATCCTCACTCCTAATCCTCAACTGATGATAACCAGATCGCAAGTTAATCTTGGAAAAGACTGATGCCTCTCGCAATTGGTCAAACAGATCATCAATCCGAGGTAAGGGATACCTGTTCTTCACAGTCACCTGGTTTAGCTTTCTATAATCAATGCACAACCGAAGTGACCCATCTTTCTTCTTGATGAATAATACAGGTGTGCCCCAAGGGGAAACGCTAGTGCGAATGAATCCCTCATCGAGCAATTCTTGCAATTGCTTCCTCAACTCGGCTAACTCTGCAGGGGCCATCCGATATGGGGCCTTCGAGATAGGAGAGGTGCCTGGAAGCAACTCTATAGTGAACTCTATCTCCCTATCCGGTGGCAATCCAGACAAGTCGTCGGGAAAGACATCTGGAAAGTCCAGCATCACATCGATCTCCGCAAGAGTCAGTGACAAACCAGCATCGGGTACTAGCATAACGCTGGCAAGAAATGCGTCACAACCCTTGTTCACCATGCGCATCGCCTTCATGGCAGAGATAACTAACTTTCCCGCTAAGTTCTTTGGCAAGGGATGAGAGAACTCGTCCTCACCAGGAATGCGGAAAACAATCTTCTTCCTACGACAATCCACTAACGCATAGTGCTCCTCTAGCCAATCCAGACCAAGGATACAATCATAATCCTTCATCTTTAGCAAGAAGAAACACCCATCTAGGAATCTATCCTCAATGCACACAGGTAACGACGGAATGCACTTCCTGGTCGATACCGTACCCGCAGGGGTGTGCACAGACAAAGGGACCTCTAACTCCTCAGACTCTATGCCTGACTCTAGGGCTAACTGCCTAGCGAACCGCTCGGAAATGAACGAGTGAGTGGCACCCGTATCAAACAAAACCCGAGCGTGCACACTGAAAAGTAAAACTATACCATCGGTGACATGCTCCGCTTGCTCGGCACTCAGAGCTAACGCAAACACTCGAGCTGGGGCTCGAGGCCTTCCTGGTCGTCCTGTAGCTGGCGCGGCTGCCGCTACTACTGGTACTGGCGCTCCTCGCTGAGCTTCCTGCTGAAGTCTTGGGCAATCTTGATCTTGTGGTCACTGCTCCCACACTTAAGCATCTACCCGCTACTAACCAGCACTCGGAACCTCCATGGGTCTTCCCACAATGGGGACACTCTCTCTTCGCACCGGGGGAACGTACAGAGGGTACCTGAGAGTTGTTGACTGCCATTTGTTTCTGCGGTGTCTGGTACACCGTTTTTTTCTTATCGTGCCGCGGGAAAGTCGCTGCCGGCCTCTTCTGCGAAGCCTTCTTCTCCTCCAGATACTGCTCCATTTCTCCCTCCTGTCTGCAGGCTGCGCTGAGGGCCTCGTCTAGCGTGCGGTGGTCGAACGCCACGAGCCTCGTCCTCAGTGATGGTTTGAGACCCATCATGAACTTCTTGGTTCCTGCGCTCATCCTCTACTATATGCGGTGCATATTTAGAAGTTCAGAAAACCTTGCCTCGTATTCCAGGACGGTCATCGATCCTTGCGTCAGGGAAAGGAATTCTTGCTCCATCTTGTCCTGGATATGCTCTGGAACAAATGGCTCGGAAGAGCCTCACGAACGCGTCCCATGCCACATCTACTGCTCCGTCCTCGAAGCGCGTACGCAGTAGGGAGGACCACATACATCAGCTCTCTCCTGCAATACACCTTCATAAGCACTAACCAACAATTTCTAACTTGACAAACAACATACAAGCATAACCAAAACATACCTATAGCATGTAGGTGGCTAAGGTCACCTTGTCCTCGTCAGGACACCTGATAGCTCGGAAGATTTTCTCCGTCTCCCTCATCCAGCTTTCTGCTAATAGCGGATCACTCTCCCCCTTAAAAGAGGGTGGGGTCATCCTCTTGAATCGCTCCATGATGGAAGGTCCACCATGGTCCTGAGCTGGGGCCTGAGCCGCTACATTAAACAATAACAATATACAATAAACACAATATCAAGCAATTAAATAGCAAACTACTAGGTTGTTTTATTATTCTACCTGGGCCTCCAACTGGGCCTGGAGTGCTGCCTAGGTGGGGCCTGCGTCTGCATGGCTTGCACCAGACCTTGCATGAATACTCCATAGTCCACTGGCGGTGGTGGGGGAAGCACAGGACCCTATGGGGCCGGGGCTGCTGCTCCACCCGCTCCTCACGCCTCTGCTCGTCGTCGCGAGCTGGCACACCTCCACGTCGTCCACGGGAAGCCATGGCTGTAATGAAATTTCAGCCACCAATTAGAGCTAGGTTACTAAATTTTCTAACCATTCTTGTCTATCTTTCATTTCCTATTAGTGTTTTCTACACATGTGGACATACTTAGCATGCAATGGGGATGATGACTTAGGTATATTCATGTGCAATCTCAACCGGTCGCTCTGATACCAATCTCTGTGACGGCCCTCATTATACCGGTACGGTTATACCAACCACGTCGGTATAACAAGTGCTGCCACAGTGGGACATTTACCCAACGATACAAACAGCTGAGATACACGCGAATATACAACAGAGTAGCGGAAGTAAAAGAGAACTATCTCCATTCATTCATCATCCACATTAAACATACATGCAGTTTACAATTGCAAGAAAAGGAACCAAAGTTCACATAAATTAAATTACTGAAATGGAAATACATAATGTCCACATAATACATTCTTCTCATGATAATTCTAATACAATGTTCAAAATACATACTGGGAAATACACAAACTCAAAGAACTCCAACAACTATCTAGTCTCCGCGCTCGGAGTCCGTCTCTACCGTCTCCTCAACGTGTCGTGTCACCAACTATACCTGTACGCCGAAGCAAGGAGTGAGTCCAGGGACTCAGCAAGCAACACTATTCCTGATATACACGTACAAATCCTAGTAGTTTTACTGCACATTACAATTAGCAACACATAGCATGCTAGTCAATTCGAGTTTTCAACCGATCATGAAAGTTCTACAATTTTATACATAACTCATGCTTTCAGATTTTTAAAATAAAATCCACCTATCACATGGTCTCTATTCAATTTACTCATGAACTTTAATCTTTTACAGAATCAAACATGAGAGCTATCAATGGACAATTTACATGCATGAAAAGGGAAACACATTTGCATGGATTCCACATATTCTTAAGTGCATACATAACTTTTTCACATGCTTTAAGTTGCTGATTTCACATGGTTCAATGACTATAAATCTACACATGAGAGCTACAACGTTGCTTAAAACCTCACATATGAACAATCCATCATGCCACTTTGCACACATATTCATTTGTTGTCCCTACCATGGATTCTAAACACTTTGTACACATAACATGAGAATAATAACATGCATTTTCTGAATTCACATGGGTTCAGATTTAGTCTCACATGGTTTCAATAACACATTTACACATCGAGAATTTCACATTTTCTTTTACACAAATTTCCTCTTTTCACATGGTTACACTTTTACACATACACATTCACATGTCACTTACACATTTACACATGGTCACATACACATTTCACATTACACTTTTACACATATTTAGGTGCCGTGACACATAGTCCAAACCACCAAAGAAGGACACAACACATCACATCACATAGATGCCATCTAGGCAATACAATGGCGACTCTTGGACTGCGCAGACCGGGAGAACAAGTCTCCACCCTAACCAGTGGTACTGTCCACCTCCAGGATTTCCCCTAATGCCCTTAGGGTCACTTAACACAATGAACCTTCTCAGGGGGACTTTTCCCTGATACGGCTCCACTGCCTTCTCGGAAGCAGTATCACATTGGCACAATTACACTTTTACACATTTACCGTTTTACACATGGTTCTTACACTTTACACTTTTCATCACATTCACTTTCTCACTCACAACATCCTCTATTTTTCCTAACATGGTACTATAGAATTTCAAGGTTTAACACATAATAAACACACTAATCATGCTGGGTTTAAACAAAATCTAATCACATTTCGATCATATATACGAATTATTCACATTTCACATGAAAACACATAACGTTTTATTTACGGGTCCAAATGACCTGAAATTTTTACCACATGCTGTTTTCGGTTCATAATCATACTCCCAAAATTTCAGATTTTTCTGAGCTACATAGAATTTACAGAAAATAAAACGCCTAATTAGCATGCTATTACAACTTAAGTTAACATGGGTCTAACACATCTTGTAATTTAGCCACTTGCTGGTTTGTAAAGAGACTACTAATATATGTGTGATTTTAGAATACCACATTACCCTAATTCATACATCTATCGATCAATTATCACAAACCATTTTCGAGTGTTTCATTTTACCGAACCGAGCTTATTTACAAATTTCACAAGCATGGATAAATTACTAAAATTTGCAAACGCATATGCTGACCCACTATTCTTCATGATCAAACCGAAACTAAGGCATTCACACTAATCTAAATCATGAATCATGGATTTTGCAAAATGTCTACAAGTCATGCTCACAAGTTTACAAGATATCATTATCCCACATTCACCATCACATCCACATTCATTCACACACCACAACTAACCATATACATAGAGTATAAGCTTTACCATATATCCTCATCGCATAAAACATACCGAAATTACTGCATAAGTGGGACAGAACAGCTCACTGTTCTGTCCAGAAGAACTAGGCGGCGGTCTCTGGCCGCTGATTCAAGGTCAGCGGCATGGTCGATGGACGCCAAGCATAAACTGGACGTCCAGGGACCTTGCCATCTAACCAGGTCTGTGCAGAAAACACAGACCCGAGCTCTGAAACTTGGGTGAATTGGAGGGTCTAGGACTCGAGAAAAAATCCTTAAAAATCACAAAAACCACCTAGACTTATACGGGGACACCATAGATAGGTCACTTGCCTTTCAAAAATTCTTCTAAGGGATTTAAAGGCTTGGTGAAGACCTCCTTGGGCAGTCCCAAGAAGTTGCAGAACCTCCCTCTAGATCGCCTTCCTCCGGGCTTCTGGGTGATCTCCACGCCGAGGGGATGATGGGGATGCCTTCTCCTTTGCTCCAGCTTCCTCCTTGTCGCAGTAGATCTCCAAACCAAGCTCCAAGGGGTCGGATTTGGTGTTCTAAAATGGGGTTTTTCTCACAGCTCACCTAGGGTTTTTCTCTCCTTTATTTCTCCTCGTGCAAGGTGAAATGAGAAGTGGGAGAGGCCAAATCCGGGTTCAGACCTAATGAGAGCCCCTCACCCACTCACCATACCGATTAGACAGCCTTAGAGCCGTTGGGGGACATCCCCCCAATGGAGGCCATGCCTTGCTCCCGAATTTTCTGGCTCTGCAACGCATGCAGGTCAGAGAAGTTGGCGTCCAGATCGCTGGACGCCGGAGTTAGTGTTGGCGTCCATGTCTGGATGCTGACACTGGCTCAACAGCCTGGGCTTGACGCCAAGGTGGCCTTCGGCCAGAACCCTAATTTATGCAGAAAACCATGCATATCAAGCGTATATACATGCAATATGTATATGGTATTATATCCACACTATCATCATGCAATATATACATTATTTATGCTTAATATAAACACATGCATACGTAATTATACTAATTAATGCGTACGTAAATATGTACATACATACATAAGCACAATTATTCACACATAATTGCAAATAATGCGACGGAAATTAGAGGGCCTTACAGGTTTGGTCAAAAACGCCAACCGAACACTGCTGCATGGGATCCGCACGAGGGTTGAGGCCGCAGGTAGATCATGGATCGATGAGCTCCCAAATGTTCTTTGGTGTCACCAAACAACTGCTCGGGTAGCCACAGGGGAAACACCTTTCTACTTGGCCTACGGGTCGGAAGCAGTTGTGCCTTTGGAAGTAGCCCTTCCAACCATCCGAACAACCCACTTTGACGAAGCCGCCAATAACCGTGCTCTTCGAGAGAACTTGGACATGCTGAGCGAACGACAAAGGGACGCCAGCATTCGTCTCATTGCCTATCAGCAACGACTCGCACGATACTATAATGCGCGAGTTCGGGAAAGGCGGTTCAATGTGGGAGATTTGGTTCTGCGCCGCTGTTCGGCTTCGGATCCCCGAAGAGCAGTAGGCAAACTAGCCATCAAATGGGAAGGACCTTATCGGGTCACCCACGTCCTCGGAAAAGGCTCATATAAGCTAACTACTCCTAGTGGCGAAGCCATACCCAGGACTTGGCATATTTCTAACCTTAAGGCTTATTATTTATAAAAGCCCTCTCTTTCCAGCATCCTACCTCTCTTCTCCCAACTCCTGTCGCTACACAAGCATTTAGCATACGCACCTGATCGGAATCTCCTTTTCGGTTCCCAACGATCTGCGTTTTACATGCAATGCTTATGAAGCTTTGCGGATTCCGATCCGAACAGGAACAATCATAAAGGGAAGAAGATAGAGAAAGTGAAGCTACAAAGCAATTCTATGAACAGAATACTTCATTCACAAAAAGTTTTTTTTACAAAAAAGCTCTTTTCGGCCGCGGTTACAAAAAGGTGAGTACAAGGAGCATAAAGTTCAAGGGGCCTGCTGTGAAGGACCGGCGTCGTCATCCGAAGGAGGCATCCGTCCAGACTAGAATTGTGCGAACCGCACACCATCCAGACGAGCGTCCTGAGTACGACGTCGGCACTCCCGAACAGCAGCCTCGAAGGCTTCTCGGGCGCGTTCAACCCAAGAAAGCCGCTCTCCAAGATCCTTCCCAGCGTTAAGGCCCACTCGGTAGCACCGGACCCCGTATTGCTCCAAGTATTCCTTGTACTCTGGCCCGGCCTTGTAATCAGCAACGGCGCGAACCCCCGCGTCCATTATCACCTTGGTTAAGGCTTCCTTCTCGGCCCGCGCCAAGGTGGTCTCGAGCTCCGAAGCCTGAAGGGCAGCTTTGAGGTTCTTCACCTCCTCCTCCAGCGCCGTCTCGCGAGCCTTATGCCTCGCGGCGAGGTCCTCACAGAAAGCCACCTGCGCCTCATTGACATACTTCTGCTTCTGACCCCGAACAGCTAGAGCCTTCAGGGTGCCCAGTGATTTGGCCAGGCCATCCATGAGCGCCTCCAGATCAACATCGCTTGTTCCATCGTCCTCTAGCCCCTCCGGTTGGTAACCTTCAACGGACCTCTCCGGAGTCAGCTCGGAAGGGAGGTCCAAGCACCTAGCCAGCTGTTCGAGACGGGAAACAGTGGGGCTTGCGGGCAGCTTCCTTGGTGATACCTCGACACGGCGAAGCGATGCCTCCAGCGCTGCCACCGAGGGCACTTCGGGGATTCTCCGGTGTAGCACCTCAGTTAGAGGCCTAGTGTCGTCTCCGAAACTCTCGTCCCCAGCTGTAGCAGCGGTAGACGAGATCGGAATGTCACCAGTCACAAGGCCTTTCGAACGGCCCAACTTAGAAGTCGTGGCAGCAACGTCCCCGGAAGTCGAAGTTCGACTCACTCCGGCGGCCTCCTGCCTGGTCGTCGGCTGCGCCTCCCCACCGTCCTCGGCAGCAGAGGCTGCAAAGGCTGCGTCACGGCCCTCCTCGGCATCGCCAGCAGCTTGAGCGCTCTTTTCCCCAAGAGCGGCTACACTCTCGCCGACTACAAAACCTTCAGCAATCACCTCGGCTGCATCCTCGCCGACTACACGGCCTTCGGTGATCACCGAGGTGGGGGGCATGGGGGGTAGGATATCTTGACTCCTTTGCGAGATATCCCCCCTCGGAAGAACTATCTCGCCAGTACCACAAACGGCCGCTGGCATAAGAATCAGGTCTGGGGCGACCACCCCGTCCTCAGAACCGAGTTGTGCGCCCTTGTCAAGCGCACCACTCTGCTCGGAGTTCACTTCACTGGGCAGGACCTCTTGGGCTTCACGCACTGGCGACTGCTCCCGCCCTCCGGAGCGGTCTGATTCATCGCTGACCATTATCAGGCCCAGCTCGGCAGACATCTTCATGACCACCTCCGAGCGGTCCACGGAGGGAGTTGCGGGCCTCCTCTCCTCGGACGTCCCCGTTCGCGAGCGAGATCTTCGAGCCAACAAAGGCTCAAGATCCTCCTCTGCTTCTTCCTCCACTACCGCAGCCCCTTCTGCAGCGCGCGGCATCGGCTTCGTCATCTTCTTTTTCTTGCGAGCTCGGGGCTCGTCAGACACCCCTTCTTCGAGAGAGCGGCCCCCAGCCTGCGACTCCACTACGATCGCCATGTGCTTATCCTTCCTCTTCATCTGAGGGAGAGAAGTCGCTCCTGCGGCTGCCACCGTCTCAAGTGCCTTCTTCGTGGCACCTCCTTTCTCCACGGCCTTCGCCTGCTGCGCGGACCCCTTCGCAGAGCCTCCCTCGTCCAGCCTTATTGAGCATAGGCTAACAGGGATTAGCACGGCATAATCGGCCATCTCTTTCCGGTCCCGACCAGCATCTTTTTCTTCATCGTCTAGAAGAAGCAAAAGAAGAGTTAAAACATGAATGAAGGAAAAGAGAACGAGCAGAGCAGCAGAAGAATTACCCCAGGCGCGGCTAAGCTTGTATTTCACAAGCTTGTACTCGGTCAGGTACCCCTCGGCGTGGTTCACCCTGATCGTATTCAGCTGCTGGGAGGCCGCGGCCGCCTCCCTGATCAAAAAAGGGGGGATGTCCACCCTCCTCAAAGGCTCCATCACCCTCAAGGGAAAATCCCACTCAGGGATGTTCGCTCCTTTTCGTCGCCCCACGGAGAAGAGGCGCCCTGTCCACCCCTTGTTGTTGGACAGCCGGGGTGAGAAGTTGACCCGCATCCGGTTTGTACGGTGTTTCACGTACACAATCCCCATCCTGAACTGCGGAGAGCACGCCAGACTGAAGTGGTTACGGAAGATCTCTGCAGTCGCTTCAATCTTCTTCTTCCTGCATATAATGCAGAAGACGAAGATGGTCCTCCACGAGTTGGGCGTCAGCTGAATCGGCGCCACTTTCCAACTCCAGAGTAGCTCCTTCGCAACCTCCGGCATCGGCAGCCGGAGACCAGCCTCTAGTAGATCTAATGAGAGCACGAAGCACCCCGGTTTCAGGGTTAGATACGACTCGTCCTCACGTATCAGGACGATGTCCGGTACTTCGCCGCTTTCTCTACCACCGGCGGCATCCTGCTGGCTTCAACGACTTCCTTTCCCTTCTGAGCCATTATCAGGGAGCAGACGACACAACACAAGAAGAAGGAGAACAGTAGCGGAGGAAAGAGCTCAAGGGAGAAGGAGGTGAACGGTCTGGGAAACAGCAGACTCTGGAAAACCTTTCGGAGGTAAAGATCCCGTTTTCGTCCCCTCCCCTTCCTTATAAGGAAGGTGAGGCGCGAAATTCGAAGTGGGGCTAGAAACGGCGTTTCCCTCCACTCCAAGTCTCCTCTCGAATGACCCGCGGGTGACCGTTCGGGCCTGCAGCGTGACATTCTGGGTTTGACATGACCCACGTGGTCATCATGAAAGCCTCATCTTCGAGGAGAACCCTTCTGCAAAAGCGTCACTACAGGTCTGTTCGGATGTCCGAGGACAATACCGCATTTATGGCAGAGGTGACATCCGAGCAGGACACCGCCCACAAGCGCTCCGGCTTCTGAGCCACTTGAGGGCGTGGGGGGCAAGTGTGGTGGCTATTTTCCGCCACCTAGGCCCATTATGTCAAGGCCCATTAACTCCGTCCCATCCGGTAGTGGCCTCCTCGTGCGAGCCCACGCCTTCGTACGGAGCAGGTGAAAGGAGACCCATGCGCTGGTCATCCTTCCGAAAGGACTGCCGAGCTCGTCAGTAGGCAGCTTCCGAGCACGGACCTCAACCTCGCTGCCCGGAATACCCCTGGATGTCACCGAATAGCTCGTTCGACCCCTCGCGTGGATCACCTACTCGGAAGGTGTCACCAGGGGCCACCGAGCTGACTCCCCGGCTTACGCTGCGGTTATAACCGCCCCAGGTCACGCGCTCCATCATCAAGAGGCACGATCTGCCTGGAATCCCAACGGTCACCTGAGCGCATAACCCCCGTTATGCGCGCCCATCAAGGCGCCTTCTCAGGCACGATCCACCAACGTTATGCACGTTGGCCTTGACACCGACGTCTATAAAAGCACAGGTATAGTACCATGCAGCGATACGTTCCCTTCCTCACGCGAACACGCTCTCATACTCCGAAACCCCTGCCTCGCAAGTTCTCCACTGACTTAGGCATCAGAGGGTTTCCCCGGTCTTCACCGGGCCCCACTGATCCTCTTCTGGTTTTGCAGGTCTTCGTCCTCACCGGCGATCGTCTTCCCTTTCTTTCTAGTGGAGGCCCGTTTGGCTCCGGCCCAAACAGGATCATATTACCACAAATATAAAATCATACACAATAATAAATACAGAAAATCAGGACAGATCTGATGGATCGTCTGTTGTCCCTGCCTCGTAATCGTTAGGTGTCAGAGGTGGATCCTATATTAAAAAAAATTAATATGAGAAACATTAATAAAAAATAATATACTTACATTATTTTCAAAAATGAAATTTAAAATATGTGATTATTTCTCAAGTTGAATTAGAAACTATTTTAGATCCGTCGTTTCTTGGGTTTTTTTTAGATCCGTCATTTCAACGCCCAACCTAATTCGGGAATCCAAATTGGATTCCGTTAGTTCGCACACGTCAATTGAACCCATTCGGTCATGTCGGAGTGAACGGCACGCCGATCAGATCCCTATTTAGGATTTTGGACCCCCGGGTTGTGTGTTTTAACCCTTTAGACTTAGGTTTTTTTAAATCTGTCATTTCAACGCCCAACCCAATCCGGGAATCGAAATCGGATTCTGTCAGTTCGCACATGTCAATTGAACCCCCCGATCGTGTCGGAGCTAACAACACGCCGATCAGATCCCTATTTGGGATTTTGGATCCCCGGGTTGTGTGTTTTGACCCTTTAGACTTGGGCTTTTCTAGATCCGTTGTTCGAATGCCCAACCCAATCCGGGAATCCAAATCGGATTCTGTCAGTTCGCACACGTCAATTGAACCCACCCGGTCGTGTTGGAGTGAACGGCATGCCGATCAGATCCCTATTTGGGATTTTGGAATCTGGCTTGTGTGTTTTAATCTTTTAGACTTGGGTTTTTTTTAGATCCGTCATTTCAATGCCCAACCCAATCCGAGAATCCAAATCGGATTCCGTTAGTTTGCACACGTCAATTGAACCCACCCAGTCGTGTCGGAGCAAACGGCACGCCGATCGGATACCTATTTGGGTTTTTGGACCCCCAGGTTGTGTGTTTTGACCCTTTAGACTCAGGTTTTTTTTAGATCCGTCATTTCAACGCCCAACCGAATCTGGGAATCCAAATCGGATACCGTCAGTTCGCACACGTCAATTGAACCCACCCGATCGTGTCGGACTAAACGACACGCCGATCAAATCCCTATTTGGGATTTTGGACCCCCGGGTTGTGTGTTTTAATCTTTTAGACTTGGGTTTTTTTTAGATCCGTCATTTCAACGCCCAACCCAATCCAGGAATCCAAATCGGATTCTGTCAGTTCGCACACGTCAATTGAACCCACCTGGTCCTGTCGGAGCAAACGGCACGCCGATCAGATCCCTATTTGGGTTTTTGGACCCCCAGGTTGTGTGTTTTGACACTTTAGACTCAGGTTTTTTTTAGATCCATTATTTCAACGCCCAATCCAATCCGGGAATCCAAATCGGATTCCGTCAGTTCGCACACATCAATTGAACCCACCCAGTTGTGTTGGAGTGAACGACACGCCGATCAGATCCCTATTTGGGTTTTTGGACCCCCGTCTTGTGTGTTTTGACACTTTAGACTTGGGTTTTTTTAGATCCGTCGTTTCAATGCCCAACCCAATCCGGGAATCCAAATCGGATTCCGTCAGTTCACACACGTCAATTGAACCCACCCGATCGTGTTTGAGTGAACGACACGCCGATCAGATCCCTATTTGGTATTTTGGACCCCCGGGTTGTGTGTTTTAATCTTTTAGATGGGTTTTTTTTAGATCCGTCATTTCAATGCCCAACCGAATCCGGGAATCCACATCGGATTCCGTTAGTTCACACACGTCAATTGAACCCACCCAGTCGTGTTGGAGTGAACGGCACGCCGATCAGATCCCTATTTGGGATTTTGGAACCTGAGTTGTGTGTTTTAATCTTTTAGACTTGGGTTTTTTTTAGATCCATCATTTCAATGCCCAACTCAATTCGAGAATCCAAATCGGATTCCGTCAGTTCGCACACGTCAATTGAACCCACCTGATCGTGTCGGAGCAAACGGCACGCCGATCGGATCCCTATTTGTGTTTTTAGACCCCCAGGTTGTGTGTTTTGACCCTTTAGACTCAGGTTTTTTTTAGATCCGTCATATCAACGCCCAACCCAATCCGAGAATCCAAATCGGATTTCGTCAGTTTGCACACGTCAATTGAACTCACCCGGTCGTGTCGGACCGAACGACACACCGATCAGATCCCTATTTGGGATTTTGGACCCCCGGGTTGTGTGTTTTAATCCTTTAGACTTTGGTTTTTTTTAGATCCGTCATTTCAATGCCCAACCCAATCCGGGAATCCAAATTGGATTACGTCAGTTCGCACACGTCAATTGAACCCACTCGGTCATGTCGGAGCAAACGGCATGCCGATCAGATCCCTATTTTTGATTTTGGACCCTCGGGTTGTGTGTTTTGACCCTTTAGACTTGGGTTTTTTTAGATCTGTCATTTCAATGCCCAACCCAATCTGGGAATCCAAATCAGATTCTGTTAGTTCGCACACGTCAATTGAACCCACCCGGTCGTGTCAGACCAAACGGCACGCCGATCGGATCCATATTTGGGTTTTTGGACCCCCAGGTTGTGTGTTTTGACCTTTTAGACTCAGGTTTTTCTTAGATCTGTCATTTCAACGCCCAACCCAATCCAGGAATCCAAATCGGATTCCGTCAGTTTACACACGTCAATTGAACCCACCGGGTCGTGTCGGACCGAACGACACGCTGATCAGATCCCTATTTGGGATTTTGGAGCCCCGGGTTGTGTGTTTTAATCTTTTAGACTTGGGTTTTTTTTAGATCCGTCATTTCAACGCCCAACCCAATCCGGGAATCCAAATCGGATTCTGTCAGTTCGCGCATGTCAATTGAACCACCCGGTCATGTCGGAGTGAACAGCACGCCGATCAGATCCCTATTTTGGATTTTGGACCACCGGGTTGTGTGTTTTGACCCTTTAGACTTGGGTTTTTTTAGATCCGTCATTTAAACGCCCAACCCAATCCGGAAATCCAAATCGGATTCCGTCAGTTTGCACACATCAATTGAACCCGCTCGGTCGTGTCGGAGCAAACGACACGCCGATCAGATCCCTATTTGGGTTTTTGGACCCCCAGGTTGTGTGTTTTGACCCTTTAAACTCAGGTTTTTTTTAGATCCGTTATTTCAACACCCAACCTAATCCGGGAATCCAAATCAGATTCCGTCAGTCCGCACACGTCAATTGAACCCACCTGGTCGTGTTCGAGTGAACGACACACCGATCAGATCCCTATTTGGGATTTTTGACCCCTGGGTTGTGTGTTTGAATCTTTTAGACTTCGGTTTTTTTTAGATCTGTCATTTCAATGCCCAACCCAATCCGGAATCCAAATCGGATTCTGTTAGTTCACAAACGTCAATTGAACCCACCCGGTCGTGTCGGAGCGAACGACACACCGATCAGATCCCTATTTGGGATTTTGGACCCCCGGATTGTGTGTTTTGACCCTTTAAACTCAGGTTTTTTTTAGATCCGTTATTTCAACACCCAACCTAATCCGGGAATCCAAATCAGATTCCGTCAGTCCGCACACGTCAATTGAACCCACCTGGTCGTGTTCGAGTGAACGACACACCGATCAGATCCCTATTTGGGATTTTTGACCCCTGGGTTGTGTGTTTGAATCTTTTAGACTTCGGTTTTTTTTAGATCTGTCATTTCAATGCCCAACCCAATCCGGGAATCCAAATCGGATTCTGTTAGTTCACAAACGTCAATTGAACCCACCCGGTCGTGTCGGAGCGAACGACACACCGATCAGATCCCTATTTGGGATTTTGGACCCCCGGATTGTGTGTTTTGACCCTTTAGACTTGGGTTTTTTTAGATCTGTCATTTCAATGCCCAACCCAATCTGGGAATCCAAGTTGGATTCCGTCAGTTCGCACACGTCAATTGAACCCACCCGGTCGTATCGGACTGAACGGCACACCGATCAGATCCCTATTTGGGAGTTTGGACCCCCAGGTTGTGTGTTTTGACCCTTTAGACTTAGGTTTTTTTTAGATCCATCGTTTCAACGCCCAACCCAATCCGGGAATCCAAATCGGATTCCGTTAGTTCGCACACGTCAATTGAACACATCTGATTGTGTCGGAGGAAACGACACGCCGATCAGATCCCTATTTTGGTTTTTGGACCCCCAGGATGTATGTTTTGACCCTTTAGACTCAGATTTTTTTTAGATCCATCATTTCAACGCCCAACCCAATCCGAGAATCCAAATCGGATTCTGTCAGTTTGCACACGTCAATTGAACCCACCCGGTCGTGTCGGACCGAACGACACGCCAATTAGATCCCTATTTGGGATTTTGGTGTATGTTTTAATCCTTTAGACGGGTTTTTTTTAGATCCGTCATTTCAATGCCCAACCCAATCCGGGAATCCAAATCGGATTCCGTCAGTTCGCACACGTCAATTGAACCCACCCGGTCGTGTCGGACTGGACGGCACGCCGATCAAATCCCTATTTGGGATTTTGGACCCCCGGGTTGTGTGTTTTAACCCTTTAGAATTGGATTTTTTTTAGATCCATCGTTTCAACGCCCAACCCAATCCGGGAATCCAAACCGGATTCCGTTAGTTTGCACACGTCAATTGAACCCACCCGGTCATGTTGGAGTGAACGACACGTCGATCAGATCCATATTTGGGATTTTGGACCCCCGGGTTGTGTGTTTTGACCCTTTAGACTTGGGTTTTTTTTAGATCCGTCATTTCAACTTGTGTTTTGACATTCATTAGTGGTTTCATTTCATTCAAAGTATATGAAATTAATAGTAATACTGACCTGAGGGCCGTCTGTGAGGGGCGTACTCCCTGCATGGCTGAGATCAACTGCTGAACTATATCGCCGAAGTGCGTCCGTAGCTCTTCCCGAATGAGGGTTCTCATCTCCTCTACACCTCTGACGGGCGGCGCAGCAGATGAACTCGTGTATGCCAGAGGAGCGACCGAACTCGCATATGATGACAACACTGGAGTAGTATCCAGGCTATCCCCAAAGATGTACACTCGACCCTTCCTCGGACCTCCCGCTACGTCGACCCAAGCCTCCGGATCCAAGTCTGGCTGAGGAGTGCCCTCTACATAGCGATCCGCCATCGTCCTGTCATAGGTCTCCTGCAGAACAAAAAAAAACTACTTTATTGAAAACAAATTATTTTAATATCTTAATTGAATTCAAAATTTATAGCTTGACATACAGCAATCGTGCAAGCACTCTCGCTGACATAGTCATCCTTCCCCTTCCGCTTATGAGTCCGATCAAATAACTCGCAAAAAGTAGGGGCACGCTCGAATATCCATCAGTAATATTTTTCATTCAAACAAACACGTCCTTTGATACGTTGGACATTTGTTCTTCTTTGAGTCTAATTTCCAATCGTTAACACTCATCACTAATTAGAAAAAAATTGATAACAAGCGTGTAAGTGTACCTGAAAGAAGCAGATTCGTTCACAGGATTTTTGCTAACAGAAAAGAAAGAGTTGCGCCCTTTTAACCGACAAAGCCGTAAGGAAAACTCTCCTAACTATGCATACAATAATTTTAGTTAGTCAATCTCGACAAAACCAAAAATAACTAAATAAGTCAAGGTCAAAAATCAAGAAAGTAGCTAAATAAGACAAGTTTATCAAGATGGATGCAACATACTTTTTCATGTATAAAGTAGAACAAGCAGGTAATTAAAGGCTAAGCATGATTATAAGTACGACATTATCACCAAGACATTTTCATTCAAATTCACATTATCAGTTTAACAATAAACTGAACTATGAGGACATGATCAAGTATAATGTCATGGTGATAGAGAGACATAGTCATATCATTGGCATCCATAGTGTGTGTCACCAATTTAAGCAGAATTGGCAACCACATAGTGGGTCGCGAAGTCAAGCAGAATTGGCATTCTATATGGAGAATCATGATTGTGTGCAAAGGCCTATAATCATGCGTTCTAATTGGTTTTTGCCAAAACTCCCAACATGCTATTTTATTTCCAGAGTTAGGCGTGTCATCCATCTTCATGATTCTAGTAGATCAACTGGATCGGCCAATCCAATCCCAATCCAGACTAGATCAGCCTAAGGCAAATCTCTGAGACAAGCCAAAAATTAGTTATGGACTCGCGAGTCTCCACAGTCTGAGATCTAAAAAGTGGATTTTCCCATTATTCTAGGTCTAATTCCTCTGATCTGTACTCAGACTAATGAACAAACATTTCAGTAAAATATCACTGTCAGATATACCGACGGCTTTTCCGACAGACATATTTCTGTCGAAAAATTCCGTCGGCTTACCTAAATTAAGATTTTCTATGCCGTGCAATTCAGTCACATCAAGTTTTGTTGATAAGGTACAATCCGAATCGTATCATATTATTCATACCACATAAATATGGTACTGTTGCAACATTTTTTTAAAAAAAAAATTATATGTGTAATATGATTTTTTAGATAGTTTTAATTCAAATTTGATATTTAATAATGATAACCCATATAATAAATATATAAACAACATATTGAGCTATGGAGACGATAGGAATATATAAATAAATACATGATTTAGAATTGTGTAAGTATCTCGTGCACATTAAATGACCATATAAATATCACACTATTCAATTGAGATGATAGAAAATGACAAAAATATATGATTATAAATTGTCAGGAGGGAAGGGGGGTCAGGTGGGAGGTTGGGAAGGGGAGGGGGGCTGACAAGAGGGGGAGGGGGGCCGGGTGGAAGGTTGGGAAGGGGAGGGCGGCTGACATGATGGGGGGGGGGCCAGGTGGGAGATGGGAAGAGGAGGGGGGCCGGGAGGTAGGTTGGGAAGGGGAGGGGGGCTGACATGAGTGGCCGGGAGGGGGGCTGGGTGGGAGATTGGGAAGGGGAGGGGGGCGACAGGGGAGGGGGGCCTGGGACGGGAGGGGGAGGGGGGCCCGACAGGGAGGGGTGGTAGGGGTGGGGAAGGGGGGTGGTAGGGTTGGGGAATGGAGGGGGAGGGGGGGGACAGGGGGGGCTGGGACGGGAGGGGGAGGGGCGGCCGACAGGGGGGACTCGTGTGACGGCCCTCATTATACCGGTACGGTTATACCAACCCACGTCGGTATAGCAAGCGTCATCACAGTGGGACATTTACCCAACGATACATTCAACTGAGATACACGTGAATATAAGAACAGAGTAGCGGACGTAAAAAGAACTACCGTCTTCATTCATTCATCATCCACATTTAGCATACATGAAATTACAATGACATTAAAGAACTTAAAGTTCACATAATTTAAATTGCTGAAAATTTAATACATAAATGTCCACCATTATACATTCCTTCCATGATAACACTAATACAACGTTCAATTTACATACTATGAAATGCAAAAGTCACAAGTACTCCAAAGACTAATCTACGTGCTCAGAGTCCGTCTCCACCGTCTCCTCCAACGGTGCCACGTCACCAACTACACCTGTACGCTGAAGCAAGTAGTGAGTCTAAAGACTCAGCAAGTAACACCACTCATACCATACACGTACATGTCATAGTAGGCTCTACACACACCATTGCAAAAACTCAACATGTATCATGCTTAACGTTTGAAATGAATAACCAACCATGATAATTCTATAAGTAACACATGATGCATGCTTTCAGATTCCCTTATCAAGATAAATTCCTAACACATGTTCTCTAATCATTCCTACTCATGAAATTCTACTTTGCATTTTAACTGAAACATGAAAGCACTTAGCATGATTGTCCTACGTACATGAAACAAAACACACCTAGCATGGAATCTACACATTCTTGTGCATGTACACGAACATTTTACATACTTTAACTTACTGGTTTTCACATGAACTAGCAACCATAACCCTACACATGAGAGCTACAATGTCATTTAAAATACAACATGTGAACAACCAAACATGGAATTTTGTGCACATAATTGTTAATTGTCCCTAGCATGGATTCTAGGCATTTTTCACATATAAACATGATCCTAACATAATGAAGCTACTGATTTAACATGGTTTCAGATTTGTCACAACATGGATTACAATATCATATCCTCACACTTTGGTTTCATATTTTCTTTACACAAATTTCCAATTCACATAAATTGCACTTTACACATACACATTACACATTGTTCACTTTCACATTAACACATGAACACATGTACATTTACACATTCACATTTACTCTTTCACATTTAGTGTCGTAACACATAGTCCAAACCACCAAAGAAGAACACAACACATCACATCACATAGACGCCATCTAGGCAATACAATGGCGACTCTTGGAATGCGCAGACTGGGAGAACAAGTCTCCACCCTAACCAGTGGCACTTGTCCACCTCCAGGATTTCCCCCTAATGCCCTTAGGGTCACTTACACATTGAACCTTCTCAGGGGGACTTTTCCCCGATACGGTTTCACTGCCCTCTGTGGAAGCAATGTCACACTTGGCACAATTTACACATTACACATTTTCCGTTTTAAGCACTTAGTTTAGCACATGACATTCACATTTTACTCATTCACTCATTTACACACATGGTGCTCTGTTTTCCTGACATGTCACTATAATCACAGAAATCTAGTGTTCAGGAGATTTCACAAATCAGGTTGACACATACAACATCAAATTATTTTACAAAGGCATGCATTAGTTTCACATTTTTCATGGAAAATTCATATTGCATCATATACTGGTCCAAATGACCTAAACTTTTAACCACAGGCTGATTTCGGGTTTAGGATTCCTCATGCAAATTTTTAGATTTTTCTGAACTAAAACGAAATTACAGAAAATCTAACATTAATTTGTCATGCTATCCGCAATTCGATTTATAATGGAGTTAAACACAAACACAGTTTTAACCACTCACTGTCTGAACCCTAACAGGCATGGAACTACAGAATTTATTCCTGAATTTATTGGACAATCCATTAATTTATGGAAGACTTATCATAGCATGATCTCTATTTATCCTAAACAATTTCGCAATAATTCACACAAGCATGGGAATAATCTCAGAAATTTAGAACAGGGACTGAACCTCACATGCATAATCTTCACAAATTAGGGCATTTAAACTTGTCCTAAATCATGCAAACATGGTTTAACAAGATTAAAACTCATCACACATGTATCTTCATGAATTAATTAAGTCCTAACATTCATGATAATCCATCCACACACACCACATCCATCACCTCAACATTATACATACATATAAATGATTTACAGTATATCCTCATCGTGAAACATATCGAAAATAATCGTATAGAAGGGCAGAACAGGTCACTGTTCTGTCCAGATGAACTTGGCGGCGGTCTCTGGCCGCTAATTCAATGCCAACGGCATAGTCGATGGATGCTAAGCATAATCTTAGCAGCAAGGGACTTTGCCGTCAATGCCAGGTCTGTGCAGAACACAGACCCGAGCTCCAAAGATGGGGTGAATTTGAGGGTCTAGGACACGAGGGAAAATATACAAAAATAGTAAAACCATCCTAGACACATACATGGACGTTATGAATGGGGTACTTGCCTCTAGAAAAACTCCAAGGGATCTAAATGGGTCGGAGAAGCTCTCCTTGGGCAGTCCCAAGAAGCCTCCAAAAGAGCTCTCCTCCGGGTTCTTGGTCGATGCAGGTGCTACAGCAGTGGTGGCGAAGCCTTCCTCGATGATCCAGCAAGCTCCTTGTTGTAGCAGAACCCCGGAACAAGCTTCAGGTTGTTGGATTTTGGGTTCCAAAGTGAGGGTTTTCCTCAGTCAGAGAGTAGGGTTTCTTCTCTTCTTTCTCTCTTGTAAAAAGGCAAGGAGAAGGGCCGGAGAAGCAAATTCGGGTTTAGCTATATGGGAGAGGCTTCTCTCCCACGCACAGGGTGACATGATGGCTCTCAGACCGTTGGGAGATAGCTCCCCAATGGGTGAGTTGCCTTGGTTCCGGAATTTCTGGCTCTGCAACGCATGTAGGTCAGAGAAGTTGGCGTCCATATCGTTGGACGCTGGGATTAGTGTTGGCGTCCATGGGGTTGACGCTGACACCACATAAACGGCTATGGGATTGACGCCAATCTGGCCTTCGGCCAGAAGTCTAAAACATGCAGAAACCCATGTACATCATGCATATATACATGTAATACCTATATAGTTTTGTGTACACACTACCATCAAGCAATACATACATTATTTATTATATACATACACACATAAGTACACTAATTAATACATACGTAGATACATACATACGTACATACACAACATGAATTATCTACATGCAATACAATAATGCAACAAAATTCGAGGGCCTTACACCTCTCCCCCTTAAAAGAAACTTCGTCCTCGAAGTTAGAACGACACTACTCAAACAAAAGGGGATACTTCTTCTTCATCGCATCCTCAAGCTCCATGTAGCCTCCTCTCGTGAGAAGTTCCGCCATAGAACTTTCACCGACGCAATACTCTTGTTCCGGAGATGCTGAACCTTCCGGTCAAGAATAGCTACTGGTTGCTCGACATACGAAAGATCTGGCTGGATCTCCACTGGCTCATGACTAATCACATGAGACGGATCTTAGACATACTTCCTGAGCATCGATACGTGGAACACAGGGTGAACGCTAGCCAAAGCTGGGGGTAATGCTAGCTCATATGCCACGCTGCCCAAACGTCTGAGAATCTCATATGGGACAATGAACCTGGGGCTCAACTGTAAGGTCTCGGGTCTTTAGTGGATCCTTATTGGGTTTGTAGTGGTTCTGTGTGGTCGACGACAAGACCATTGTCGTTGACTTGGGATTGACGGCCATGAATTCAAGTTAATTGAATATAGTGATGCTAACTATGCTGGATGCAAATTAGATAGAAAAAGCACAAGTGGCACTTGTCAACTTCTTGCAGGATGCTTAATATCTTAGTCTTCCAGAAAACAAAATTCAGTAGCTTTATCCACTACAGAAGCTGAATACATTGCAGCTGGAAGTTGCTGTACTCAACTGTTATGGATCAAGCATCAATTGGAAGACTATGGTCATCAGCTTCAAGAAATCCCAATGCTTTGTGATAATACAAGTGCAATCAATTTGACCAAGAATCTAATCCAGCACTCAAGAACAAAGCACATTGAGGTTAGACATCACTTCATCAGGGACCATGTAAGTAATGTCAATATCTCTCTTGAATTTGTTTCCACAGAAAATCAATTAGCAGATATTTTTACTAAGCCCCTACCTAAAGATAGATTTACATCCATTAGAAGAGAAATAGGTATGTGTAATCCTGATTAAATTTGACTAAATTATCATGCTTGAAAAATGCTTGTGTGAATTGTCTGTGAAAAAAGTATCCTAAGTCCCAGTCCTTCGACTTGTGCAGTCGACTCATGAAGAATCAAGGCATTCGACTCATATAAAGTTAAGGCAATCGATTCACTTAAGTTTCCATGAAACGTCGCTTAATATTTAAATTCCGTAACTGACAACTAATTAAGGCGCGTCTCTTCATGACGTAACGTTCACATCCTTCCATCGCATCCGTTCAGCCTGAGATGAAGGGATGGTTTTCCTCCAACTTTTGTATAAACAACTCTTTCACCCCTTTAGAAAGCACCCGTTTGAAATCTCTCTCCGACTCCTCTATTCTCATTCATTCTTCGCGCCTTCCTGCTCTCCGGCAAAGAACCTCCAGAAGCCCTCTGCAAAACCTCATCCTCTCGAGAAGAAGGTAGGTTCCTTACATAATTTCGAGTATATCTTCTCCTCCTTTGAAGGTTTTCTAAGTCTCCCTTTCGTCTATTGTCTAGATGGCATCTCCTAGGGCTCAAGTTTCCGTCCAACTCACTTCTGACCAACTCCAAAGATTAGCCAAGATCCCCATCTGTTCTGGAAAGTCCGTTGAGTTCTCCCACCTGAGTGGAAACCTAGACTGGGTAGAAGAAACCCTCACTGCAATGGGATGAACCAAGCTTTGTCAGATTTCTGAACCTTTTGTGGCCAGTGCAGTCAGGTCATTTTATGCTTCCCTGAAAGTTTCGAACGGTAACACTGTAGTGGGGTATGTTAAAGGAACCGAAATCACTATATCTGAAGAATATCTAGTGGAGCTTTTGGATTGTCCCAACTCCGGCCACTGCCTTAGTGAGTTTATCCCCTTAGAGAAGCAAAAGTTAGGGATTATTGGAAGTCTGGGGACTTTGTGCAAAAGAGGCCTGCAAGTAAATGAACTATCAGCAGAAAAGAGGCTAATCCACTCCATCATCTCAAATATCATTACTCCTACAGCAGGAACCCATTCCTCAATCACAGCTAGAGATGGGAACCTTCTCTTTTGGGCCATTTAGAGGCATAGACTCAACCTCCCAGCAGTTATCTTGGAGAGAATGATAGCAGCAAAAGACTTACAAGAATCGCTCCCTTATGGATCCTTGCTTACCATGATTTTTAAGAAGCTCTCTGTGGATCTGTCTGGAGATGTGCCTGTGAGCACCAAGGAGAAGATTGGGCTCATTACTCTCAGAAGGAGTCACTACTCCCTGGTTGGTGAGAAGCAGAACTTATGGTATAAGGACTCAGTCCCGGAGTGTGACCATGAAATTTATCTAGATGAGCCCCTAGTCTCTTTGCTCACCCAAGATATTCCTGCTTCTAGTGTTCAAATTAAAACCCCAGCAGTTCCAGCAATTTCAGATGTGTTTGTTCAGCCTCCTGAACCCATTGTAGAGCAAGTTGCCCAACCAGTTATCCCTCCTAAAGTACCATCTGCAGATGCTCAGCTTCCTGCCTCCTCCTCTCTTCCTGAGCAAGATGCTCCCTCTGAGACGGTTCATGATGTCTTAAGAGATCTCAGAGGTAAAGGTATTTTATCTGAAGATGTTCCTGTTTCTCCAATGGAACATATCTTTGAAGAGAGAGAGCCCTCCTACTCCCCATCTCAGTTTGAGACCCGGCCAAGGTCTCAGGGGGAGAGTAGCAACAGTCTTAGCACCAGTTTAGAGCTTGTCAGAACCCAGCAAGAGAATCTTTCAGTCCTCCATATGCAAGTTGAAGTAATAGATGTCAAGTTTGACAGTTTGGCTGATGAGGTAAAGCAGATTAAAGATCTCATACTTCAGTTTGTGTGCCAGCAAGGCACTCCCAGGCCAGCAGGGCCAGCTCCCTCTCAACAGCAAGAAGAAGTGCCTTCTGCTCAAGAGCCGCAGCATCAAGACCAAACCCAAGAAAAATTTCCTGAAAATCAAGAGCTTGAGCAGATAGTAGAAAAGGATCAAGAGATCCAGGCTGACCAGCCACCCATATCTGATGAAATCCACCAGCAACAGCAAGTTTTTGAGCCTCAGTTAGCAGTGGTGGTTTATCAACCTCCTGAAGAGCAGCAGCAGCAGCAAGAGTCTGTGGCTGATCAGCAGCAGCAGCAGAAGAAGAGGTGTCCCTAGGCAAGAGACCCCTTGAAGCCTCTCTTGAGGTCCACACCTTCAAGAGAAAAGTTAAGAGAAGGTTGATCAAGAATGGCAATCCTATCCGTCCTTCTCCTTCTTCCAGGCCTAGCTCACCTGCCCCTCCAGTTATTAATCCTCCAGAAATTACTCCTACAGCACCCTCATCCACTGCTCCAGTTCTTGAGGTATCCTCTCCAGATATACCTTCTTCAAGCATCCCAGTAGATCCAACCTTCAAAGATATCCACTTCTCCATCTACCCCTTGCAATACCAACCCAAGCCACTCAAGGAGGTAGCAATAACCCTGTCCACCCAACCTCCACAGTTTTATTCATCTCTACCAACTGTTCCCAAACCGGGTTCTCAAAAAACCCATTTGCAAATAATTGAAATGGTTCCTAGCCTCCAACTACCAGCTTCCTGTGGTCCCAAATTGGGAGACAAAGCAGCTTTACTTCTTCCTCCATTTTGGTATGCCTTTGTCTACCATTCTCCTCAGTTCATGGCTCTATTCAGAGAATATCTTCAAATTAGAGCCTTTCTTGAAATCCATAACATGCCAGGATTCACTTTTGAACACTAGCTTCCAACCCTGATCAAAACTTCCCAGGTTTCAATCCCTGAACTTCAAATTGTTTCTCAGAAGAGTCATTGTCTGACTCCTCAAGAGTTTGTTGATCTCTACCCTGAGGAAGCCATGAGATTTCAAGAAGCCCAATCCCGGAACCACCACCTGAAAATCTATACACATATCTCCCTCCAGTTTCATGACCTCTTTGCCACTCTTCTTAGAGATTCTCAGGCCAAATATACTGCAATGAAAGCCTTCAATTTTGAAAGGTTCAAACTTGGTCTGCATGATGTCTCAAGAGGCCAATATGATATGCTCATCAGAGGTCAAAGGCCAGTGGTTCCGTCAATGACAGCAGCCTTGTTACCTGATCTCCATCCACCCCTTGTCGGAGCTGTTCTCTATAGAGGCCCCTTTGCTGATACCCTCCACAACAGATTCCTTCGGATCTCTACAAGGTTCAAGATCAAGTACAAGTCCAAGCTCAGTTTTCAGAGGTTCCTCTTTCTTCACTTACCTAAATTTCAGAAGAACCTTCTTGATCTCCAATTAAGCTTTGTTGAGTTTGAACGGTTCACTCCTGATCAATGGGAGAAAGCTTATCCAGATCATCATGCTCAGTGCCAGAGAATGAAACTCACTCTCAATGAATATCACTCCAAGAGCCTCCTCAACCTGAGAAAGCACATAGGCCTCAAATGGGCACACAGATATTTGTACTAATATCAGGCCAAAGATGCAGCTCTCTCACTTGGTCTCCACTGGAACATCACTCTCCATGAGTTCCTCTCCCTGGCAGTTACTAAGAAGTTCACTCCCCTTCAAATCAAATATGTCATGGATCCAGACAAGGCTAGCCTCAAGCGCGCTTTTTACAGAAGGCGCCACTTCAAGTCTCTGAAGAAATTGCCTTTCACCAGTCCAACCTACAATGTGGACTCTTCAAAGTTTGACCACATCTTCCCCTCCAATGAGCTGAAGCTTTGGAACCTTATTGAGCCATTCCTGGCTAAGATTCCCCCTGATCTCTTTCTCCCCAGCTCTACCAGAACTTAAAAGCATTGTGTGTTATCTTTTTTTAATTTGCTTCAATGTTTGCTTCAACTACTTATTTCTTTTTCTAAATGAATGAATTTACTGCTTGTCCTCTTCTCTGTGTTTGATTGCTGTCCTTTATGTTAATGCCACAAAGGGGGAGAAAAGAAAAGGTAGCAGCCACTCAAGTTTTCTCAAACTATACCAGAAATTTAATGATATATCAGGCTATCTGCTACCATTTAAAGATTTTTGTCATTAACAAAAAGGGGAAGAATTGTTGAGCAACTACCCCTAAGTTTTTAATAATAATTTTGCTATGACAAATCTTTAAATACATATTTTGCTTCTACCATGAAAAATCCCTAAATATGTATTTTCCATAATATAGATATATCACAAAAAATTTCTACACAGATGCAATACCCAAAATTTTTCTAAGTCCACAACGTTACACTGTATTCGACTCAGGACTTCGACTCATATAGTCGAATGTCTTTTACACTGTATTCAACTCATTCAGAAGATCAGTCACAAGTCTTGAAAATCTTTCTAAGTCCACAACGTTACACTGTATTCGACTCATGACTTCGACTCATACAGTCGAATGTCTTTTACATTGTATTCGACTCATGACTTCGACTCATATAGTCGAATGTCTTTTACACTATATTCGACTCATGTCTATGATTCATTCTTTTAGACTGTATTCGATTCAAGACTACAACTCACAATTAAAGATCATTCAACTCACCACCTCGACTCATAGTCCTACACTCCATTCGACTAATGGTTGCTCTATTATAGTCGATTTACATAGTTCCCACTATAGTCAAATCATGCTTACTCCTTGAAAACGAATTACCTATTCTACTGCATCCGACTACACTGATTAGTTGTGTACTTGTACTTATTAGTAGTTCTACCTGTCAGAAAATATTTCTATTAGTTCTTTGTTGAAATTTGAACCTCTTAAGTATAAAATCAGTGACAAATTTCATGATCATTATTTTAATATATTTCTTCTAACGAAATTCAGTACATTCGAATTATGCAAAACATTCTTTGCATTCTATTTCTAGTCTTACAATCTTAGTGTCCTTTGCCTCAGTTTATATATCTTCTAAGAGACACAAAGCTTTTATGTAAGTTTCAGACGCATGGCTTCTGACCATCTCACCTACCACTGTCAGACCCATACTTTACCTTTCTATCTGTCTGCTTTATTTTCTGAAATGACTAAGAATACTAGGTTCCATACTTTTTGTTGTACTCCACTGACCCACCTACCACAAAGGTATGGAGATGCTTTTGTCTTTGTCATGTCCTTTCTAAACAGGCATTTCTTGGAGCACATGTTTGGCATGGGTTGCTCAGCTCAAGACTTTAAATAGCCTATCTTCTAGCTGTGGCAACTGCTCCTATTTCTGAAGACCTTGGGAAGAGACAAATTTTCATGATCCTTCGGATAAAACTTCCAAGATCCAAAGGATCTCCAAGTCTATCTCCAAACGGCTAAGAACACAACAGCCATTTTACTCCAACGTCTATCTTCTCCAAACGGCTAGTTTTTGAAGACTATAAAAAGATGAAGAAAGCTCTTGAAAGCACATAGAACAAGGCATAGTGTTCAAGACAATTCTTTGAAAGCTCATCTTGCATTCTTCAACGTTCTCTCAAAAAGCCTTCCTGCTCAAGTTCCTATTTGAGAGAATCTCTTCAGAAATTCTTGTTCTGAAGATCTGTCTTTCGGGTGGCATCTGTATTTGCTTTTACTTCAAAGTCCACCCAAGTAGCTTCAGCTAGGATTTAGATTAAACTCCTTATCTTTCAATCCTGCTGGAAAGTGTGTGTTCTGTGCTCATTCTTGAGGCAATCACACAAGAGTTTCTTCCTTCATTTCTGTTGTATTTTCTGCAGAAGTTTGATTCTGCATTGCCCCTCTTGTGAAGGGAAGGCCTTTGGTATAAGGCAGTCTTTTTTACCCATGTTTTAGGGAAGACTTGCTTTAGAGCAAGTGGGTGTTGTAATTTCCTCTCAAGGGTGAGAGAAGGCCAAGTTGATTGGCAGTTTAGTGAAATCTCAAGTGGTTGGCTTGAGGACTGGATGTAGGACTTCCATGTGGGAAGGGCCGAACCAGGATAAATCTCTTGTGCAATTTATTGTGTGATTGTTTTCCGCCAAGTTCACACTTGAATCACACACACCACACCCAGTACTAACACATCTATTTAGTATTGTGATTTTCAGAAGAATTTTGAAAAGTAAGAAAGTCCTATTCACCCCCCTCTAGGACTGTGAATCTGCCATTTCGATCCAACACTTTAAACTTGGCCAATGCAATTTTTCATGGCACAAATTTCTTTATGAAACATTTAGTAATAATATTTAGGGTTGATTTATAATTTTTACGAAATTTTCTGATGTGTTTTAGAACATACGATGATGATACATATGTTTAAATGCTCTGGTATTATGGAAATTATTTATTTCCATTTATTTAAATTTTTATGTAATTAAAATTTCCGGGGTGCTACATGGAAGAAACGGATATCAGAGAAGATCATTTCTCCTGTTGCGTGCATGGAAAGCTAAAGACTGTCGAACAAGAAGCTCTACAGTGGCATGCAGTCTAACGTAAACAAAAGCTTAGAGACAACGGGCACTGCAACGTTCAAATTTCAAACAGAAGATATATAAAGAAGACTGAAGCTCCAGAAGAAGATTCCTTAAATAGAGAAACAACGCTTACAACGATTTTTCCAAGGCTTCTGTGAGAAAGCTGAAGAGCCAAGTTTTTCACTCACATCTGTTCTAGCTCTTGCCCTCTGAGATTAGTGAAGATCCTTGAGAGAGCTTCTTGTACTGAGAGAGATCAATTCTGCAGATCCTTTCTTTCTCAATCTTAGCTTCAGATCTAGCATTGTATAAGCTTGATCTAGGGGCTTGTTTTCATTTCCTCATTCGTGTGATCTTTCCCTTCGTGTTGAAGGAAGACCTGGGGGTTCCAGGGTGTGTGTTCCCTTCACGTAGAAGGAAGACCTAGTGGTATCCAGGGTGTTGTAATTCCTCTTCAAGTTGTGAAGAGAAGACTAGCTGCGGCTGGGTGTGTAAGGGTCCATAAGGGGGACTGTACCCTTGGGTAGTGAAATCCTGAGATATTTGCTCAAGGACTGGACATAGGACTCCTAAGGAGAGGGGATCCAAACCAGGATAAATCCTTGTGTAGTGTGATTGCCTTTGTGTGTTTGTTGTTTATCTTTACTAACACTAACAACTATCGAAGTGTGTTTTGTGTGACTGTTTTGTGAATAGATTTTAGGTTCTCAATAATTTTAAGAATCCCATTCACCCCCCCCCCCCTCTGGGCTTGTTAGCTGGGCAATAGACTGGAGCCCTTGGACACTCTCCGTGCCTGATCAGCATCTTACTATTTTTAAATGTAGATACCTACAGTCATTAATGGCCAATAAGAGTTTCAAGATGTAAGCAAGTGTAATGTCATGTTCATGATGATGATGATGAGAACAAGTAGCAAGTATGGTCAACATGATTTCATGATAACAATAGTCAAGAGATGATTTCGGCAGCATAATGGCGCAATTTATACTTTAGTTCACTCTTTTCCATTAATGTCTTAAGTTAAGATTATGAATCACTCTCACGAGAACAAGAGAAGAAAGGAAGTGCACACTATCTCCAGAGAACTTCAATGGTACAACCAACTCGGTCTCTATGAAGGAATCCACGGAGTACGGAGATTTACGGAGGTCTTAGAGAAAAGGTCACTAGTCTGTCGATATGGAATGACCAACAGAGAGTTTCCAATTCTCCAAGATAGGGTTGCCTAAATGTGCAAGTGTGTACTGAGTACGTGTCTCAATCTACATTCCACTGGTTTAAAACACGTGGAAAGCAAGTAACATGAATGACATGAGATTGAAATGCGCATTTAGCTAAACATGGTTTGCAGTATCTTATGATAGCAATTATTCACTTTATCAAGCTAGGAGAGCAAGAGGGTAAATCAATGGTTTGCAATGTAGGATCGAATAGGTGGATGGATCAGATCTAGAAGGGGGGGTGAATAGATCTAACACCAATTAATGCGGAAGCTTAAGCAATTCAAAATTACTTCGAATCAGAGATCAATTCAGAAAAACAATTTACTGATCTAAAGTGTGGGTGTGTGTAGATTATGTGTGATTAGTGTGTGTGAGCAAATCAATTAGAAGTGTGAACGAAATCTCTATGCATGCATCTAGCGCAATACAAACTCAAACCACAATTTAAACCACTGCACAGAGGATTTTTAGGTGGTTCGGAAATCACCTCCAGTGACTCCTACGTCCACCCCTTACACAGTGAGGCCACACTACTCAAAACCTTGAGTACAACACACACTGGAGCACGACGACTCCAAACAACCTTGAGCACAACGGCTCAACAAACTGAGCACGACGGCTCAAACAACAACTGCAGCACGACGACTCCAAATTGAGCACGATAGCTCAAACCACACAGTGAGTGCGACGACTCACAAACCAGAGCTCGACGGCTCACAGTACAAAAGATAGATCAAACACAAAAGAGATCAGATCCTCTAGCAACGATCTGATTCAAGATAGTTTCGTACACAGAAATTTGTGAAGAACTTCATGCACAAATCTCATAGACGAAATAAGAAAGAACAAACTCTGAAGTGAGAGAAATGGATGTAGAATGAGTGTTCTTCGATGAAGAGGCCTTGCAGACACTTGAATTGAGGAGCCTTGATGGAAATCGATGGAGATTCTCCTCAATAGGCGATGCTCTGCTTTGATGGCATCTGAAATGCCAGAAATCCTTGTTCTCCTACGCCTCTTCAGTTGGATATGCTCCCTTGCCTTTCACAACAACCTTCTCTCCAGAGATTCCCCTTGATTCCCACGTCCTTCCTCTTGAAAGGATGGCCTGCAACTTCTGGAGATGGAGCAAGATCTAGAAAGCCCCCTTTTGCCGCCAAAAAGCTTCTTCTAGAAGTGTATGGGCTCTCCTTCGTGGTGTCCTCCTTTGGAGTACAAGGATTGGCAGTATTTATAGCCCCATATGTCCATGTGGTGCCTTGGGGTGCGTGGGCACAAAAATCTAGGTCAAATCCCTCAAATCCCAAGCAGCCACGTGTCCAGAAAAATTCGCATTTTTGAGTTTCAGCTGGACTGTGTCGACACCACCAGGGAGTGTGTCGACACACTGTCCCAGACATGAGAACAGGTTTCCTGGAAGCTGGAACTAGTGTCGACCTGACCATTGAGTGTGTCGACACGACTGGCAGACTGTGTCAACACACAGGCAGACCATGTCAACACACAGGCAGACCGTGTCAACACATAGGTGAACTGTGTCGACACCACTGAGACAAATTTGTGTAAACCTGAAAATATAAAGTGTAAACCATTAATACAACATATTATCATTAAAATATGAGATGTTAAACATCAAAAACATGTTGTTTGAGCATTATTGTGATATGTATAAAATGTATAACATGTTCAACATGTCATCATTAAAATCACAATATGTCATCATAAAAATCACAATAGGTCATCATTAAAATCATAATATGTCATCATTAAAATCACAATATGTCATCATTAAAATCACAATATGTCATCATTAAAATCACAATATATCATCATTAAAACCACAATATGTCATCATCAAAATCAATGTGTGAGTGATGTTTATTGGTGATCATTAAAATAAAACTTTAGAAAATTCCAAAACACACTCAACCCAATAATCTCCCCCTTTTTGATGATGACAAAACATATGCACAATCTCCCAATAGCCTGACTCAAATAGCCTAACTCAAATCTCCCCTTTTTGAATTTTCTCCCATAAGAAACTTTCTCCCCTTTTTTAAGAACTTTCTCCCCCTTTTAAGGAACTTTCTCCCCTTTTTGACATCATTAAAAAGATAGATAAGAAAAAGAAGCAAAGAATGGTAGGAGATGAAGAATTCCAGTTGTGAAAAGGAAAGTGCAGGAAGAATCAAAATAAGTGAGGCAAAGTGATATTTACATATGAGAGAAATTATTGTGTTTTTTTTTTTGTATTGTGCAATAAAGTTTAATCACAAAGACACACTCAACACAAAGTATAGCAAAATATAATGATCTGAATGTAGTTAATATAATGATGCAAATGTGAAGTAAAGTGACCTATATGAGTGAGCAGAAATATTTAACAAGGATGTTAGGAGATTTAATTGTAACACAATGTAGAATAATAGGTCTAAACTCAGTATACATGAGCTTTATTAAGGTCTTAAGCTTTTCTATCCTGTCTTTTAATTTCTTGCAATTTTGGCTGGGAAAGAATACAAAAATAAATTAGTTAAATCTCACTTTTCAATGCAAGAGATCACATTGATCAGATGCAAGATCTCCTGATTACTCAGTGGTTTAACTTTCATTATTTTATATAGAGTTGAAAATTTGATTTCCACTTTTTTATGCGAAACAAATCACTTTTTAGGTGAAATGTCCCGGTTACTTAGTGGTTCCAGAATTTGCATTGCTCTGTTTGTATCTTTCTAAGGTTTTGATCATTTTCTTTTGATGTTTTACAGGAATATGTTTGCTTTGACCAGAAAAGTCAGGAATATGAATTTAGAAAAATTATTCTTAACATGTGGTAAAAATGAAGCTTAAACATGCACATGTTAAATAGTAAAGCCACTCATATGCCTACAAGTGTTTTGCAAGTCATTTTGAAGACATTCAATATTAAGATTGCTTAACCTTGAAATGATACTGAATCTTTGAAATTAAACTAAATGCACAATGAGTTTAGTTTCAATGTTTTAATTCTCTCATAAGAAAATAGCACAAGGACTCAAAAATTCTGATGACTTTGGGGTTCAAAATAGACAAGTATGTTCAAGAGATATGACAATGACTCCCCCTTTCATGTATCTCCCCCTTACAAGGTGAACATGAAGATTATTGAAGAAATAGCTAAACGTGAATGTTTTATTTGAAATACAAGGACTCTCCCTCAACAATTGCATACAAGGCTCTTGATACTTGGCGGAGACATATACTCACGCATAGTGAAAGTGTCCAGACAAGCCTGACTTGTCTTTCTTCAAATCCATTTGATATACCAAGAATGTCAATGCAATGTGAGAGTGAGGAATTTATTTGCAAGAACATTTGTCAACAAACTTAATGGGAGTTGTTAATAAATCAGATATGAAAGAATATTTCTCCAGCATTTCACTCAAAGATTCTTTTAACTCACTTCCCCATAAGATATGCATGATATGAAATGATCATTTAAGCAATTCAGATATGTTCATTCAAAGTAGTTTGCACAAAAAGAATATGAACATGATCAAGCATGCATTAACGTGCAATTTATTGAAGGAGAAAAGTTTTTCAAAAACTCAAAATTGTTTCAAAGACTTAAAATAAAGTTTTTGAGATTTTCATTTTTCTTGATGACCTTTATGCAGAAAAAGACTATTGATATTTGGCGGAGAATTTTTCTCACGCATGATGATAGTTTCCAGACAAGCCTAACTTGTCCTTTCAAATTTCACCATTTGATATATCACATAGTAACTGCAAAAAGGTTAATTATTCTTTATTGTTAGCATGAAATTCATTGCATTTTCAAGAACAATTTTGCACTTTTTCAAATTTACTCCCCCTTAATATGTGCATGGAATGAAAAAGCTAGCAAGCAATTTACACATGATTATGCACACAATTAGCTTTAAGCATAACATGACTTCTGGTACTTGGCAGAGTATTTTACTCACGCATAATGATAGCTTCCAAACAAGCATAACTTGTTTTTCCACATGTCATCATTTGATATACCAAAAAGTCAAAGCTGTTAATATGCACACTGAATCATGGGCACAGTTAAGCAAGCATGATAACACAAACATGATTACAAATGTTAAAACACAAATTTATTGTTGGGAGTAGCATCAGAATACATTTTTCATTGTTCAGATAAAAAATCAAACATCATTTCAATTCAGGCAATTCAAGTTTGAAATGATAAAGAAGTTTTACCTGAATGGACTTCAATTGCTTTTCAATGATTTTACCTATGTTCTCCAATCATTTCTTGTCTTGCACAGCCAATATCTTGAATCCATTTACAATGTATGGCTGCAAGACTCCTCAGCTTGCTGATCAAGCTGGTTTTGGGACCCACACTTGCTTGGGTCCTACAATGAAATCAATGTTAGAGTGCAATAAAGATTTTTGAATCCAAAATAATTTTATTTTTAGTATAGGTGCATTTCATTCATTGACAGAACTATGAGTAGAATTAGTTCCAAATTTTCTTTTTGCCTTGCTCAATGCATCTATGTTTTCATGAAGTGTTCAATTTATATTCACATGGAGTTTCTGAGTATTTTCAACAAAATCATGATTCTTAGTTACATGTGAATGATGTGAAAATTTTTGCAAGTAATTCAAGCTAAAATCATCATGGAAGAAATGAAATAAACAAGCAATCATGTTTCAATGACAACCATTTTTTTTTAATTAATGACTCTTACACAAGGAAGATCATTGGTACTTGGCGGAGGTTATTCCTCACACATAATGATAGTTTCCAGACAAGCATGACTTGTCCTTCCACAGTTCACCATTTGATATACCAATTGATCTTTGCATAAGAGTCCCAATTGATTTTAGTTTTTATTTAGCAGGGAATCTCTCAGAAGTATTTACCAGGTGAGATTTTCATTTTCTTACATTCTCTTCACTTACTTTCCTTGTAACCTTTGTCATGAAGTCTTCATCTTGAAATTGACTACAAGGATCCCTGCATCCAGCATTCAAGCAGCACATTTCAGAACCCAAACTTGTTTGGGTCCTAAGGATCTTCCATGAATCTGCAACAACGATTTTTGAATCCAAAATGATTTGATATTTGGTGCATTTTTCTGAAGACTAGAAACACTAGAATCTTGGTTTATAATCTTAGAGTTATTGGTATAGAATGCACCACTGACATACTGAACATTTTGTTTTCTATTTTTCAGATTTTTATCATTGAAATTTTTATCATGGAATTCAGAAGAGATTTTTTGTGCAACAGTTCCTTTTTCATGTACATAGAATTTCTGAGTGTTTTCAGCATAAACATGATCTTTATTCTTATGTACATTAACATGAAACATGGGAGCATGCACAAGATTATCAATTCTATGCCAACATTCCCTAGAAGTATGCCCAAATTTATGACATGTGAAGCACTGGACTGATTTGGCATATTTATGAAAATGTTGATCTATATTCCAGCAAAATTTGGCTAAATGACCAGGTTTATTATAATTAAAGCAAATAAGATCATTTCTTACCTGGTACTTACCTTGGCATGTATGCATTTGTTGGAATCTCCTTTTCATGTGAGGAGGCTTACCATGAGGAGAAGGAGGTACCTTTTAGTGGCTCTTGACATGATGTGAATTTGGAACTTGCCTTGGAGCTTTTTGAACTGATGGAGGAAGTAGATAAATCTTCTTGACAGTAGCATTCTTCTTTTTCTCTATCTGTTTATGAACAAGAACTTTCACAAGTTTTTCATTAGAGTTAACAGAGTTCTTATTTACAACAGCTTTAACAAATGTTAATTTTATTTTATTTTCATTTTTCTTATCTCTCACAGAAGCAAAACTTGTGTATTTAGTATTTTTCAATTCATGTTGAAACTTTCTATTTTTCTGCTTTTAATGCAACAACTTCTTTTTCTAAGATTGAAGTTTATTTAGCATGACATCCAAACCAATTTTCATCTTGTTCTTTTCATTTTCAAATTGAGCAATTTGTTTTTCCAAATCAGCAATTTTATTACTCAAATTGCAACAGTCATTGTCCAATGGTTTATCATGCAACAATTATTCAATCTTCCTTTTTAGATGACTATTTTCTTCAACAAGTTGTTTGCATCTTTCATTTATTTGATGATCATGAGCCATGTTAGAAATCTATTTGTTTAATTGATCATTATCAAAATTGAAGTTTTCATTAAGATCAATCACTTTTTCATTTTCATCTTTCAAATCAAGATTTTCAAATTCCAACTGATCATGATCTTCTTTTAACTTGGACAACTTGTTTTTACAAATTTTGATTTTATCTTTCAGACTTTCTTTTTCAGAATTTAGTTTCTGAACTTCAATTTTCAAATTCTCATTTTCTTGTGAAGGATGTTTATCATTGTTCTGGAGCAATTCAAGTGTATTTTTCAATTTTTCACTTTCTTTGTGGCAATGTTTTAAAGTCTTTTTCAAATCCTTATTTTTTTTGTTCAGCTTTAGATTAAGATTCTGCATCTTTTCACAGAATTCAATCATTCAACATAAGACATGCCATCATCTACATCAGAGTCAGAATTAGAATACATAAATGGATCTGGAATTGATTTATCTGACCTTGTAGACCTATTTGAACTCTTGTTTTCTGAAGGGGATGAAGAATGCTCTGAGCTCATGAAATGTGCAGTGAGAGCCACAATTTTCTGAATTGGTGATTTTCCTGATTCATTGAAGTTCTTCTTTGCCATTGAGCATTTTTAATTCCTTTTACTACTTTTCTTTGTGCTTCCTCTGAAAGACTTGATGAAAGGGAGATTGGGGATTTCTCTGAAATTATAACAGGAAATTCATGCAGATTAAAGAAATTTTCCATTATACCAAAACTCAAAAGACAATTAGATCTAATCACAGTGAATCAATGTAACAAGGAATTAGATCTAACAATTAGAGTGGCTAACCTGCTTTGATACCAAATGTAGGAATCAGAGCGATTAAGCACACAGACACAGTGAAAGATCAAGCAAACAGTTCAAGCAGATAGAGCACAGAGATCAAACAGAACCAATCAAATCAAATCAGAAACAGATATTAACCTGCTCTGATACCAATTATAGGATCGAATAGGTGGATGGATCAGATCTAGAAGGGGGGTTGAATAGATCTAACACCAATTAATGCGCAAGCTTAAGCAATTCAAAATTACTTTGAATCAGAGATCAATTCAGACAAACAATTTACTGATCTGAAGTGTGGGTGTGTGTAGATTATGTGTGATTAGTGTGTGTGAGCAAATCAATTAGAAGTGTGAACGAAATCCCTATGCATGCATCTAGCGTAATACAAAGTCAAACCACAATTCAAACCACTGCACAGAGGATTTTTAGGTGGTTCGGAAATCACCTCTAGTGACTCCTATGTCCACCCCTCACACAGTGAGGCCACACTACTCAAAACCTTGAGTACAACACACACTGAAGCACGACGACTCCAAACAACCTTGAGCACAACGGCTCAACAAACTGAGCACGACCGCTCAAACAACAATCGGAGCACGACGGCTCAAACCACACAGTGAGTGCGACGTCTCACAAACCAGAGCTCGAAGGCTCACAGTACAAAATCTAGATCAAACACAAAAGAGATCAGATCCTCTAGCAATTTGTGCAGAACTTCATGCAGAAATTTCATAGACGAAATAAGAAAGAACAAACTCTGAAGTGAGAGAAATGGATGTAGAATGAGTGTTCTTCGATGAAGGGGCCTTGCAGACACTTGAATTGAGGGGCCTTGATGGAAATCGATGGAGATTCTCCTCAATAGGCGATGCTCTGCTTTGATGGCATCTGAAATGCCAGAAATCCTTGTTCTTCTGCGCCTCTTCAGTTGGATCTGCTCCCTTGCCTTGCACAACAACCTTCTCTCCAGAGATTCCCCTTCATTCCGACGTCCTTCCTCTTGAAAGGATGGCCTGCAACTTCTGGAGATGGAGCAAGATCTAGAAAGCCCCCTTTTGCCACCAAAAAGCTTCTTCTGGAAGTGTATGGGCTCTCCTTCGTGGTGTCCTCCTTTGGAGTACAAGGATTGGGGGTATTTATAGCCCCATATGTCCATAAGGTGCCTTAGGGTGCGTAGGCACAAAAATCTAGGTCAAATCCCTCAATTCCCAAGCAGCCACGTGTCTAGAAAAATTCATGTTTTTGAGTTTCAGCTGGACTGTGTCGACACCACCCGGGAGTGTGTCGACACACTGTCCCAAACATGAGAACAGGTTTCCTGGAAGCTGAAACTAGTGTCGACCTGACCATTGAGTGTGTCAACACGACTGGCAGACTGTGTCAACAAACAGGCAGACCGTGTCAACACACAGGCAGACCGTGTCAACACATAGGTGGACTGTGTCGACACCACTGAGACAAATTTATGTAAACCTGAAAATATAAAGTGTAAACCATTAATACAATATATTATCATTAAAATATGATATATTAATCATCAAAAACATGTTGTTTGAGCATTATTGTGATATGTATAAAATGTATAACATGTTCAACATGTCATTATTAAAATCACAATATGTCATCATTAAAATCACAATATGTCATCATTAAAATCACAATATGTCATCATTAAAATCACAATATGTCATCATTAAAACCACAATATGTCATCATCAAAATCAAGGTGTGAGTGATGTTTATTGGTGATCATTAAAATAAAACTTTAGAAAATTCCAAAGCACACTCAACCCAACAATCTCCCCCTTTTTGATGATGACAAAACATATGCACAATCTCCCAATAGCCTGACTCAAATAGCCTAACTCATATCTCCCCTTTTTGAATTTTCTCCCATAAGAAACATTCTCCCCTTTTTTAAGAACTTTCTCCCCCTTTTAAGGAACTTTCTACCCCTTTTTAACATCATTAAAAAGATAGATAAGAAAAAGAAGCAAAGAATGGTAGGAGATGAAGAATTCCAATTGTGAAAAGGAAAGTGCAGGAAGAATCAAAATAAGTGAGGCAAAATGATATTTACATATGAGAGAAATTATTGTATTTTTTTTTTTGTAATGTGCAATAAAGTTTAATCACAAAGACACACTCAACACAAAGTATAGCAAAATATAATAATCTGAATGTAGTTAAAATAATGATGCAAATGTGAAGTAAAGTGACCTATATGAGTGAGCAGAAATATTTAACAAGGATGTTAGGAGCTTTAATTGTAACACAATGTAGAATAATAGGTCTAAAGTCAGTATACATGAGCTTTATTAAGGTCTTAAGCTTTTCTATCCTGTCTTTTGATTTTCTTGTGATTTTGGTTGGGAAAGAATACAAAAAAAAATTAGTTAAATCTCACTTTTCAGTGCAAGAGATCACATTGATCAGATGAAAGATCTCCTGATTACTCAGTGGTTTAACTTTCATTATTTTATATAGAGTTGAAAATTTGATTTCCACTTTTTTACATGAAACAAATAACTTTTTAGGTGAAATGGCCTGGTTACTTAGTGGTTCAAGAATTTGCATTGCTCTGTTTGTATCTTTCCAAGGTTTTGATCATTTTCTTTTGATGTTTTATAGGAATATGTTTGCTTTGACCAGAAAAGTAAGGAATACAAATTTAGAAAAATTATTCTTAACATGTGGTAAAAATGAAGCTTAAACATGCACATGTTAAATAGTAAAGCCACTCATATGCCTACAAGTGTTTTGCAAGTCATTTTAAAGACATTCAATATTAAGATTGCTTAACCTTGAAATGATACTGAATCTTTGAAATTAAACTAAATGCACAATGAGTTTAGTTTCAATGTTTTAATTCTCTCATAAGAAAATAGCACAAGGACTCAAAAATTCTGATGACTTTGGGGTTCAAAATAGACAAGTATGTTCAAGAGATATGACAATGATTCCCCCTTTCATGTATCTCCCCCTTACAAGGTGAACATGAAGATTATTGAAGAAATAGCTGAACGTGAATGTTTTATTTGAAAGACAAGGACTCTCCCTCAACAATTGCATACAAGGCTCTTGATACTTGACGGAGACATATACTCACGCATAGTGAAAGTGTCCAGACAAGCCTGACTTGTCTTTCTTCAAATCACCATTTGATATACCAAGAATGTCAATGCAATGTGAGAGTGAGGAATTTATTTGCAAGAACATTTGTCAACAAACTTAATGGGAGTTGTTAATAAATCAGATATGAAAGAATATTTCTCCAGCATTTCACTCAAAGATTCTTTTGACTCACCTCCCCATAATATATGCATGATATGAAATGATCATTTAAGCAATTCAGATATGTTCATTCAATGTAGTTTTCACAAAAAGAATATGAACATAATCAAGCATGCATTAACATGCAATTTATTGGAGGAGAAAAGTTTTTCCAAAACTCAAAATTGTTTCAAAGACTTAAAATAAAGTTTTTGATATTTTCATTTTTCTTGATGACCTTTATGCAGAAAAAGACTATTGATACTTGGCGGAGAATTTTTCTCACATATGATGATAGTTTCCAGACAAGCCTAACTTGTCCTTTCAAATTTCACCATTTGATATATCACATAGTCACTGCAAAAAGGTCAATTATTCTTTATTGTTCGCATGAAATTCATTGCATTTTCAAGAACATTTTTGCACTTTTTCAAATTTACTCCCCCTTAATATGTGCATGGAATGAAAAAGTTAACAAGCAATTCACACATGATTATGCACACAATTAGCTTTAAGCATAACATGACTTCTGGTACTTGGCAGAGTATTTTACTCATGCATAATGATAGCTTCCAAACAAGCATAACTTGTTTTTCCACATGTCATCATTTGATATACCCAAAAGTCAAAGCTGTTAATATGCACACTGAATCATGGTCACAGTTAAGCAAGCATGATAACACAAACATGATTCCAAATGTTAAAACACAAAGTTATTGTTGGGAGTAGTATCAGAACATATTTTTCATTGTTCAGATAAAAAATCAAACATCATTTCAATTCAGGAAATTCAAATTTGAAATGATAAAGAAGTTTTACCTAAATGGACTTCAATTGCTTTTCAAAGATTTTATCTATGTTCTCCAATCATTTCTTGCCTTGCACAACCAATATCTTGAATCCATTTACAATGTATGGCTGCAAGACTCCTCAGCTTGCTGATCAAGCTGGTTTTAGGACCCATACTTGCTTCGGTCCTACAATGAAATCAATGTTAGAGTGCAATAAAGATTTTTGAATCCAAAATGATTTTATTTTTCGTATAGATGCATTTCTTTCATTGACAGAACTATGAGCAGAATTAGTTCCAAATTTTCTTTTTGCCTTGCTCAATGCATCTATGTTTTCATGAAGTGTTCAATTTATATTCACATGGAGATTCTGAGTATTTTCAACAAAATCATGATTCTTAGTTACATGTGAATGATGTGAAAATTTTTACAAGTAATTCAAGCTAAAATCATCTTGGAAGAAATGAAATAAACAAGCAATCATGTTTCAATGACAACCATTTTTTTTTAATTAATGACTCTTACACAAGGAAGATCATTGGTACTTGGCGAAGTTATTCCTCACACATAAAGATAGTTTCCAGACAAGCATGACTTGTCCTTCCACAGTTCACCATTTGATATACCAATTGATCTTTGCATAAGAGTCCCAATTGATTTCAGTTTCTATTTAGCAGGGAATCTCTCAGAAGTATTTACCTGGTGAGATTTTCATTTTCTTTCATTCTCTTCACTTACTTTCCTTATAGCCTTTGTCATGAAGCCTTGATCTTGAAATTGACTACAAGGATCCCTGCATCCAGCATTCAAGCAGCACATTTCAGAACCCAAACTTGTTTGGGTCCTAAGGATCTTCCATGAATCAACAACAATGATTTTTGAATCCAAAAGGATTTTATATTTGGTGCATTTTTCTGAAGACTAGAAACACTAGAATCTTGGTTTATAATCTTAGAGTTATTGGTATAGAATGCACCACTGACATACTGAACATTTTGTTTTCTATTTTTCAGATTTTTATCATTGAAATTTTTATCATGGAATTCAGAAGAGATTTTTTGTGCAACAGTTCCTTTTTCATGTACATAGAATTTCTGAGTGTTTTCAGCATGAACATGATCTTTATTCTTATGTACATTAACATGAAACATGGGAGCATGCACAAGATTATCAATTCTATGCCAACATTCCCTAGAAGTACGCCCAAATTTATGACATGTGAAGCACTTGACTGATTTGGCATATTTATGTAAATGTTGATCTCTATTCCAGCAAAATTTGGCTAAATGACCAGGTTTATTACAATTAAAGCAAATAAGATCATTTCTTACCTGGTACTTACCTTGGCATGTATGCATTTGCTGGAATCTCCTTTTCATGTGAGGAGGCTTACCATGAGGAGAAGGAGGTAACTTTTGGTGGCTCTTGGCATGATGTGAATTTGGAACTTGCCTTGGAGCTTTTTGAACTGATGGAGGAAGTAGATAAATCTTCTTGACAGTAGTATTCTTCTTTTTCTCTATCTGTTTATGAACAAGAACTTTCACAAGTTTTTCATTAGAGTTAACAGAGTTCTTATTTACAACAGCTTTAACAAATGTTAATTTTATTTTATTTTCATTTTTCTTATCTCTCACAGAAGCAAAACTTGTGTATTTAGTATTTTTCAATTCATGTTGAAACTTTCTATTTTTCTGCTTTTAATGCAACAACTTCTTTTTCTAAGATTTGAAGTTTATTTAGCATGACATTCAAACCAATTTTCATCTTGTTCTTTTCATTTTCAAATTGAGCAATTTGTTTTTCCAAATCAGCAATTTTATTACTCAAATTGCAACAGTCATTGTCCAATGGTTTATCATGCAACAATTATTCAATCTTCCTTTTTAGATGACTATTTTCTTCAACAAGTTGTTTGCATCTTTCATTTATTTGATGATCATGAGCCATGTTAGAAATCTATTTGTTTAATTGATCATTATCAAAATTGAAGTTTTCATTAAGATCAATCACTTTTTCATTTTCATCTTTCAAATCAAGATTTTCAAATTCCAACTGATCATGATCTTCTTTTAACTTGGACAACTTGTTTTCACAAATTTTGATTTTATCTTTCAGACTTTCTTTTTCAGAATTTAGTTTCTGAACTTCAATTTTCAAATTCTCATTTTCTTGTGAAGGATGTTTATCATTGTTCTGGAGCAATTCAAGTGTATTTTTCAATTTTTCACTTTCTTTGTGGCAATGTTTTAAAGTCTTTTTCAAATCCTTATTTTTAGTGTTCAGCTTTGCATTAAGATTTTGCATCTTTTCACAGAATTCAACCAATTCAACATAAGACATGCCTTCATCTACATCAGAGTCAGAATTAGAATACATAAATGGATTTGGAATTGATTTACCTGACCTTGTAGACCCATTTGAACTCTTGTTTTCTGAAGGGGATGAAGAATGCTCTGAGCTCATGGAATTTGTTGTGAGAGCCACAATTTTTTGAATTGGTGATTTTCCGGATTCATTGAAGTTCTTTGCCATTGAGCATTTTTGAATTCCTTTAACTGCCTTTCTTTGTGCTTCCTCTGAAATACTTGATGAAAGTGAGATTAGGGATTTCTCTGAAATTATAACAGGAAATTCATGTAGATTAAAGAAATTTTCTATTATACCAAAACTCAAAAGACAATTAGATCTAATCACAGTAAATCAATGTAACAAGGAATTAGATCTAACAATTAGAGTGGCTAACCTGCTTTGATACCAAATGTAGGAATCAGAGCGATTAAGCACACAGAGACAGTGAAAGATCAAGCAAACAGTTCAAGCAGATAGAGCACAGAGATCAAATAGAACCAATCAAATCAAATCAGAAACAGATATTAACCTGCTCTGATACCAATTGTAGGATCGAATAGGTGAATGGATTAGATCTAGAAGGGGGGTTGAATAGATCTAACACCAATTAATGCGCAAGCTTAAGCAATTCAAAATTACTTCGAATCAGAGATCAATTCAGACAAACAATTTACTGATCTGAAGTGTGGGTGTGTGCAGATTATGTGTGATTAGTGTGTGTGAGCAAATCAATTAGAAGTGTGAATGAAATCCCTATGCATGCATCTAGCGCAATTCAAAGTCAAACCACAATTCAAACCACTGCACAGAGGATTTTTAGGTTGTTCGAAAATCACCTCCAGTGACTCTTACGTCCACCCCTCACACAGTGAGACCACACTACTCAAAACCTTGAGTACAACACACACTGGAGCATGACGACTCCAAACAACCTTGAGCACGACGGCTTAACAAACTGAGCACGACGGCTCAAACAACAACTGGAGCACGACGACTCCAATTGAGCATGACGGCTCAAACCACACAGTGAGTAGGACGACTCACAAACCAGAGCTCGATGGCTCACAGTACAAAAGCTAGATCAAACACAAAAGAGATCAGATCCTCTAGCAATGATCTGATTCAAGATAGTTTCGTACACAGAAATTTGTGCAGAACTTCATGCATAAATCTCATAGATGAAATAAGAAAGAACAAACTCTGAAGTGAGAGAAATGGATGTAGAATGAGTGTTCTTCAATAAAGAGGCCTTGCAGGCACTTGAATTGAGGAGCCTTGATGGAAATCGATGGAGATTCTCCTCAATAGGCGATGCTCTGCTTTGATGGCATCTGAAATGCCAAAAATCCTTCTTCTCCTGCGCCTCTTCAGTTGGATCTGCTCCCTTGCCTTGCACAGCAACCTTCTCTCCAGAGATTCCCCTTGATTCCCACGTCCTTCCTCTTGAAAGGATGGCCTGCAACTTCTGGAGATGGAGCAAGATCTGGAAAGCCCCTTTTTGGCGCCAAAAAGCTTCTTCTGGAAGTGTATGGGCTCTCCTTCGTGGTGTCCTCCTTTGGAGTACAAGGATTGGGGGTATTTATAGCCCCATATGTCCATGAGGTGCCTTGGGGTGCGTGGGCACAAAAATCTAGGTCAAATCCCTCAATTCCCAAGCAGCCACGTGTCCAAAAAAATTCGCATTTTTGAGTTTCAGCTGGACTGTGTCGACACCACCAGGGAGTGTGTCGACACACTGACCCAAACATGAGAACAGGTTTCCTGGAAGCTAGAACTAGTGTCGACCTGACCATTAAGTGTGTCGACAAGACTGGCAGACTGTGTCAACACACAGGCAGACCGTGTCAACACACAGGCAGACCGTGTCAACACATAGGTGGACTGTGTCGACACCACTGAGACAAATTTGTGTAAACTTGAAAATATAAAGTGTAAACCATTAATACAAGATATTATCATTAAAATATGAGATATTAAACATCAAAAACATGTTGTTTGAGCATTATTGTGATATGTATAAAATGTATAACATGTTCAACATGTCATCATTAAAATCACAATATGTCATCATTAAAATCACAATATGTCATCATTAAAATCACAATATGTCATCATTAAAACCACAATATGTCATCATCAAAATCAAGGTGTGAGTGATGTTTATTGGTGATCATTAAAATACAAATTTAGAAAATTCCAAAACACACTCAACCCAACATGCAAGAATTAGATCATATCATTAAAGAGCAATTAGAATAACATTCATATAATTATGGCTTTTTCCATGGGCAGATCGCTTTTAAGCTACTGAACAGATTTCATGCACTGACCAGAACCAAGACATGCAAACCTTAAACTCTAGATCATGTAAAACAGGTCTCGGGTAGGCCTTTAAATCCGTGATGGACACAATCGTCACATTTCAGAAGACAATGTACAGTTGAAACATGAGTAATCTGTAAAGACTCAAATCACAATGATCTTTACCGTCACCTTCATGTTCAAATCGCGACGGACACCCCTATCGCGTTTATATCGCGATAGGAAGCGTGTCGCCACCATCCTTGAATCGTGACATATAGACATGTCGTGTTCAATAGACGATTTCAAAATAACCACATAAAAATAGGACGGAACCACAAGCGGGAAAATGGTGGAAATTGCAACGTCCTCCTACATCGTGTTCATGCATGGCACTGAAACCCACACGGTGCATAGTTTAACGCGTCAGAACAGTCATGTCATAGTCTAAATCATGATGCACCATGAAGTCACATTTCAGATAAATGTGACAGACATGTACGTCGCGTTCATGCATGCAATAACACGGCATCTGGTCTCATCACGTTTTGGGTTCTTGCTCGAAAATGCAGAAAACTGTACACGATGCTATGCTTAAATCTCCTGATCTAGGGCTCTTGGGAAAAAGTGTAAAGATGAAACTTGTTGAAAATAGGGAGTAGAAGAGAACTACGGTTTTGGTTTCATGAGATTTGGCCTTGGGATGCATGAGAAATCGACATGAACGTAAAAAGCCACTAACATGCACGACATTGACAAAATGTTTAATACACAATGTAAACTCAATAAAAATTGGATAAAACACATTCACATGAAATTAGACTTGATGCTCTACTAATTGGTATATGATTCATTTAGATTTGGCCCGAGATCACCTACCTTTAGAGTTGAATAAGACTCATCCTCCAGAAAGCCCTCGCTCAGACCGCTTGGAGGAGAACGCTTAATACACTCGATTCACTGGATGAAAATTAGGCAAACCAGTGCCATTAGAAACTAGACTCAACCCTCTTTACAAGGGTATAAGCCTTGCACAGTTTGGTTGAGGTTTGTCTAACCTTTGGTCGACTCCAAGATGAGCTCTCTGCACAGGTCGATGCAGACGCAGTAGGGAAGAAGGCTCCATTTTGGGGCATTTTCCTCCACCTCTGGTGCTCAAGAACAGCTACCCACGACCCCAACAATAGCTAAACTCGTCCCCAAGGTTTTCTTAACAAGTATTTATGCATCTAGGGTTTTTAGGAGTCCCATTGGGTCTAGGAAGGAAGGGTTGCGGTTTTGGTCTCTCACCTTTCTGTTTTGGATGATTTCTCACCCCATTATAGTGTGTGAGGCTTTAGGAAACTCCATACCATGGTTAGGCACGAATTTGGGTTGCCAAGAAAGGCTAATTGCATTAGGATTTTCCCTAATTGCCTCTTCCTATTTTCAGCTCAATTAGGGTTACAAATTTCTACGTATTTTTCTTGCTTCATTTTATTCTTGGGCCAAAAGTTGCCCATTGACCCAATTCCGATAATGGGTCATCAATGCATGATGTTTGAAGTCTCTCCAACATGTTTATTTAATTTATGATCATGTTATATTCCCATGTTAACGATTTTCTGACTTTGTTTCCTAATTAGGATAATTAGTCACAATGTGACGTAAACTTGGCCAATCGGATTTTCTATCGCACGAATTTCTTCATGGAACATTTAGGAATAATGTTTGGGGTTGAATTATAATTTTTACAAAAAAATTTGATGGGTTCTCGTACATACGATAATGGTATGTATGTTTCTAATATTTCAATATTATGGAAATTATTTATTTCACATTTATTTTAAAATTTTAAATCACTGAATTTTTCGGGGTGCTACATGTCTGATTTGAACTCCGTTAGTTTCCACAAGTCACACGCATTGCCTTGGCCATACTGGAACAAACCGAAGGTCAATCAGACAAGTATTTCTAATTTTGGACCCTCAAACCTAAGTTCTTCCTTTTGAAACTAAACTAACTCGCTTAATGTGAATTTGAGCATCGAGCTCAAACCGGTAGTCTGATTTGAACTCCGTCAGTTTCCACAAGTCACACTCATTGCCCTAGCTGTGCTGGAACAAACCAGAGGCCGATCGGATTAGTATTTCTAATTTTGGACCCTCAAACCTAAGTTCTTCATTTTTAAACTAAACTAAACTAACTTGTTTAATGTGAATTTGAGTGTCGAGCTCAAATTGGGAGTCTGATTTGAACTCCGTCAGTTTTCACAAGTCACACTTATCACCTTGGCTGTGCTGCAACAAACCGGAGGCCAATCGGATAAGTATTTATAATTTTGGACCCTCAAACCCAAGTTCTTCCTTTTAAAACTAAACTAACTTGCTTAATGTGAATTTGAGCGCCAAGCTCAAACCGGTAGTCTGATTTGAACTCCGTCAGTTTCCACAAGTCATACTCATTACCTTAGTCGTATTGGAACAAACCGGAGGCCGATCGAATTAGTATTTCTAATTTTGGACCCTCAAACCTAAGTTTTTAATTTTTAAACTAAACTAAACTAACATGTTTAATGTGAATTTGAGTGTCGAGCTCAAATTGGGAGTCCGATTTGAAGTCCGTCAGTTTTCACAAGTCACACTTATCGCCCTAGTCGTGCTGGAACAAACCGGAGGCCAATCAATATTTCTAATTTTGTACCCCCAACCTAGGTTCTTCCTTTTAACTCTAAACTAACTTGCTTAATGTGAATTTGAGCACCGAGCTCACACTGGGAGTCCGATTTGAAATCCGCCAGTTTTCATAAGTCACACTCATTGCGCTAGCTGTGCTGGAACAACTCGGAGGCCGATCAGGTTAGTATTTCTAATTTTGGACCTGTAGACACCCATTTCTGGCCCATAAGTCGAGCCAAATTCCTTGTCATATCATTTGTTGCCCCACGTTGGCTCATCATTGTCAAGCTGGCTTTCTCCGATCATGTTATCTTTTCATTAGTTCATCACCCTAGTGAGTTCTTCCTGGTCAAATCCACTCGTATTCTTCATCATCTCGTAGTTCTCTGGGTTAGGAGTCCAATGCTTCAAACCATGCATCAATCCCATACTCGTGCGAGGAAATTGGACGTTTTTTATGGCCACATGTTGAATGTTGTTACAGAAGGCGACAATATCCATGTCGCGTTCTAGTTCATAAGGAGACGCCTCGATATGTCGTGTTTCTTAATTGGCATTTTAATTCCCTGAAAAATCGCCAAAAAAATGTTCAAAACCTTTCCTTGTAAGGAAGGTGACGTATCGAGGAGTCGATATCTAGTAGCGACCATGCGCCCGTCGCATTCTAGTTTCCATGCAACGTACCCTTTTCGAGCATGACTTGGACACTTGCTATTAATGAATATTCTGAGTTTTGATTGACCTAGAAGCGTCCAAATCTTGCCAAATTTTGAGGAAATCTTCTTTAATGTTTCCTTTCCGAGATCCAATTGCCCTTGCGTGAGCATGTTTGCCTAAACTCGAGCCCTTACCTATTATTCTCCTCCCAGCCCGTTCAGAAATAATAGGGTATAAGTCTCTCTATACAGCATCATTTAGGGCAAGGTTTTCGGCTGGGTCTTCATCTCCGAGAGAGATCCAACTTCTCAGAAGAGTTCTTCACCTCCAGATGACCAGGAAGTGCCCACCAGGGCGATTTCTCCCTGCTTATGCTTTCTTCCTCTTCATCTTCACCCCTTTTCTCTTCATTCATGCATACATAGATCTGTTTTCTTCGTAGTTTTTCATTAGAACACTCCACACACACCTATTTCAATCACCCAAAGGGGTTAAAACCCCACCCCACGTGAGTTCCCTCCAATTAATTCATGTTTGTTCATATTTTTGGGATATATTCTTCATAAACGAGTTCTCTAATGGGTTTCCCTTTGTTTTGATGTTCTTGGCAGGGTTCAGAAGACAGTAGCAGCGCGAGGCTCCTACCCCTTGGCCGGCTGAGGAGCAGGAAGAGAAAGAACCCACGGTCTTCATCCTCTGAAGCAGAAGGCGACCATCCGGGTGTCGTGACCTGAAAGGCGACAGGTCATCCGGCGCGTTCAGGTATAAGGAAGGCGACGGGTTCAGCGTCGCGTTCTCAGGGTCAGGTATGCTTTCTGTATTCACTTTCCCTTTTCCAAGGAAGTTAGCACGTATTCTTTCACATACTTGTTTTGCAACTATTTTGGTGGCGATCACATTCATATTTTCCCTATCCTAATCATCATTTTTGGGGAGCAAATCCCGTGATTACACCTTCTGGCGATCACGGTGGGACCTCTAGTGCCCATCGTGCTTGTTGCTGTCTTTCCATGCTGCCTTTAGTCATCCATGTGTGTGGTTCTTCCATAAGTTTTGTGTTTTTTCGTTCATCTTTATTGTTGTCTTGAGTTCAGTTGCTCTGGGTGAGGAGGCGACGTTGAGCGCATCGCAAAGACAGTAGCGACGAGAAAGGCGTCGCGATAAGGAAAGCGACAGGAAGAGCGTCGCCACCAGGTATGTGTTGTCCATCCGTCAATTTTTAATGCTATTTTGAATCTTGTGTGCTTGGTCAGGACGCGACGTTTCGAGTGTCGCTATCAGGATGGTGACAATGTCCTTGTCGCGATCAGGTCAGTGCCTCCTATTTCATCTATTCTTGTTCTTTTGGGCTTATTTCATGTACTCCATCCATATTCTGAACTGTTTGAAGTCTGTTCCATGCTTCTGAGAGTGTGTCAGTCGTCCATGTTATTGGGTTGTCTTAGTTTTTTTGTGCATAATCAGGTCGATCTTGTTCTCTGTCCACTGTGAAGAGGAACGCAACTATCCTCCTTCTCCCTTTAGGAAATCTTCCTTTTGAGAGAACTTACTAAAAAAATCAACTCATTAAAAGGCAAACTTGAACAAAAAAAAGAAGCCATCATCATCGCCAACTGCTTGCTTTGGGTGAGACATTTTCTCTTTCCTTTTGTTTGCATAGGATTGTTTGTTTAGGAAATTAGGTGTTGTTTAGGGTAAGGTGTCTCTTAGGTCTAGACAGGCTTTCCTCATTTTGCATCCCCACTTTCCAGTATGGAGTCCTATCTGAACCGATCTATGGCAATGAGAATCAGGATGCTGCCTTTTACACTTCCCAGGATTATGAGGAATCTCTTCCTCACGACCTCCTTGAGGAGTCCACCCAGCCTTGGGTCGCCATGGTCCACGCCAGTGAGAGTCATCGTCACGACGATGATGGCCCATCTCGAACTATTCACTCCCCTCAGGCAGATGATCAAGCCGCTCAACTCATGTGACTAATCCCTCAGCTTGATTAGTCTCAGATTCAGGACCTCATGATGGCCCTCAAGGAAAGGCCACCTTATCGCCCTCACCTAGAACAGGCACTGCTCGCCCCATGGCATCTGCCTCCGGCCCCCGTATCATCACGGGACCAGCCGATAATACTCCCATCGGGCCGCGGGCCATTCGATTCATTCCTTTTGAATCTGAGCATTACCATCCATGTGAGTCGAGACCCCGGTCTCCCCCTTATCTCCCTTGCCATCCACCGCAGCTAGAGCCGCACGCCAGGCCGGCGTCTCATACTTCCTCCAAGTATGCTCAGCCTTCCGCCGCTCCCAACATGATGTCTGAGTGGGCGTCCATCAAGAAAGAACTCCAAGAGCTTCGAATGCAAGTCGACCCTAGGCAACACCATGATGTCCACATGCCTAATTTCAGTGGCCTATGGGTCCCTTCTCCGCCCGAGCTTCCAAAGTACCGCAAATACAATGGCTCTGGCAACCCCTATATTCACATCAAGGATTTTATTTACGAGTCTGCACCCAATCAGCATGACCGCCGCTTGATGGCATATCTGTTCCACCGGTCATTGGACGGGCCTACCCTTGATTGGTTCTATTCCTTGTTTCCCGAGGATGTAAAAGACTTCGCCATAGTGAGAGCAAAATTCCTTCAACAATTCCAAGATAGGGTTGGACCGGAGTATTCTCTTACGGATATCATGGCCGAACGGATGATGTCGAATGAAGACTTTGCCACATACGCCGATAGATGGAGCCAGATGGCAACCAGAGTCCCAGGGTACCTTCCGGAGGGAGAAAAGGTCAAGATCATCATTGCTAATGCAACCCCCGCCTATAAAAACATCCTGGCAATGAATGATATCACCACCATGCACTTGCTCTACAGCCGTGCCCGCTTCATCCAGACTCGGCTCAAGGACTCCCCCATTCATTCCATGTTCGAACCCTAGAAAACCCGCTTCCAGAGAAAACCTCAGGGGCCAGTCACCGAGGGTGTTCAGGTAAATGAGCAGGTGAGTGTATTTAACCCTACCGGCCAAAGTCAAAACCTCCCACCCTATACTACCCAGGGTCAGAATTCCACCAATCCTCCGCATGGCTAGCAACCCTGATACAATCAGGTGCCGCCTCCCGATGGTTCCCAACCCAGACGTCCACTAGGTCCGAGGAGAACTCAATACCCACCTCTTCCTGAGACTCTCTCAGACATCTTCTTGGCCCTGGTCTCTACAGATGCCATTAGGCTCCCTCCGGAAAAGCCACTAAACCCAAGTGTGGACCAGATGAGCTACTACGTGTTCCATCGGCTGCCGGGTCACACCATTGAGTAGTGCTTCACCTTCAAAGATCTGGTATATGACTTACATGAGCAGAACATACTGGACTGGATAGCCCTCCGGCAAGTGATTAGAGATATCAAGGAAAGGCAGAGGCAGCAACAGCAGCAGAGGCAGCAATTCCAACTGTAACGTCGCGCATTTTTCGGATCCTTATGGATCCTTTGTTTAGTGTTGTGGAGGTCATATGTTGACCAATGTGGTTAGTGAATGGTGTGCGCGCGTGTGTATGGGCCTTATCGGGCCGTTAGTGTAGGTTGTAGCACCCCTCGGTTTTTATCCTGTCATCGCGACAGGAGGGGCTGTCGCGTTCTTGAACGTGACAGAGCGCTGCGTCGTGTTCATATGACCACCTCTGGCGCTGGACATGTGCATGTGTGCCACGTGGCGGGCATTGGGAGCGTTAAGTTCGGGAAGGCGACACCCTAGTGCGTCGCGTTCAGGTGGCGACACAACGATGCGTCGCATTCTGAACCGTAACAGGTTTTTAAAGAACCCCAGTCGGCAGAACTCTCACACGTTCTGCTCGACCGGGGGAAGAGCTGTTGAGGGTTTCTCGAGCACTTTCGGGTGGAGAACTTGGTTTTCGGCGAGATTTCACTGTAAGAAGCTCTTGTGGAGCGTGAGGATCACTGGAGAAGCATCATATCATGCGTTCTTCGCAAAGGTAGGTGAATTCTCCTCGTTCTGGGGAAATAATCGAGGGAATCATAGGAACGATCAGTTTAATGCTTTACTCTTGCTAAATACCATGCCTAGGTTTTCATTAAAGCATGTAAATGATGAATTAAGGGTGGTTTGCATGAGTTTTGGGGTGTTTGGAAGGAGAGAACCCGATTAGGGTTTCTCCCCTGCTAAGGCGACAGGGGGTGCTGTCGCGATCTAAAGGCGACGGGTCGACCCGTAGCGTTCATATCCTTAAGGCGACATGTCGGGTGGACGCCTTCTGAAGGTGACCCAAGGGCCTGTCGCAACCTCAGTCGAGGACTGTGTGTGTGCATGGCTTACGTGATGTGATGATCCAATTATCGTGGTTTAATGTGTTTATTAATATTAAGCGGTGCACTGGCACTTGTGGTGCACTGAGTGCACGTGGTTTCTGAGACTAGCATACAGAGTACGTAGTTAGCTAGTCATATATATATGGCTGCGTGGTGTACACGCAAGTACTGTTAGGTTCACGTGTAGTGGACCATCGTTACGGGAGGTTCACGTGACGTTTCACGTGGTTTGTATGTGACGTACACGTGGTTTTGTGTGCGTGGCAAGTAGTACGATGCCTACCGTGGTTATTGTAGGCACCCGGTTCCGGCTAATGGGTTGAACTGCTTTTCTTGTTATCTTAGTGGGCCCCTAATTGGTCACTCACCTTGAGCCCATCATTAGCCTTTTTTTGAGCCCATTAAACCATTAAAATGCCGTGAAATCCCGCCCATATCACTTTGAGAGAGTCCTTGTGGGTCAGTAACTCTTATCTATTCATGTGGTTAGCTGATAATTCCTAATTTTTTCAGTTTCTTAGTCGCAACTCAACGTAGAGCCGCGTCTCTGAGTCGCGACGGTCCAGGCTGCCGCGACAGCCCATGCATTTTCCATGCACGTGGGCAATACTGTCGCGACGCCCCGCCCTGTCACGTCTCCATGTCGCGGCCTTACGATACGCCGCGACAGCAGCTGCGCATGCAGGCCTCCACAACCACGTCCTATTTATCCTCTCATGGCTTTATCTTTATCCCTAGGGAATATCTCAACCCCTTAAGTGGGATTTGGGCCCTAGGGACTCTCCTTGAGGCTCTTAAGGACTCTCCATCCGAATTTGGGTGGGATTTATCTCCCATTTTAATTAATTCCCGTTTTTAAGGAGATTTTCTCTCTCAAAAGCTCTATAAAAAGAAGCCTTCTCTTCAAGGACAGGGAGCTCCGATTTTCACCCCGAAGGGCTGCCAAATTCTCCACTGACCTGGACTTAGCCACGCAGCCCTCTCATTTTCTCTGATTCCTTCACATTCCCACCTCAAAGCTTGCTCATTTCACATCCATGGAGCGTGGAATGTGAGGAGGGCGACCCCCACTTCATCCAGGAGCTTCTGCACGATCATTGGAATGAGCATCAAGCCAGGGAGTCGTCCTAATGGGGCTCATTCTCCTCCCCTCTCCTTTCCCTCTATTTCTTCATGCATATTATTTTGTTTCTAGGTAGGTTGCATTCCTTCCCATTCCCACATTTTCCTATAGCCCAAGGGGTTTAAAAAATTATCCCAGGTTCGTTCCCTTCATGTTGGTTTATTTCCTTTCATTTTTATAATAGTTGCTACATTAATCATGTTCTAATAGGGCTTTTCGTTGTTGTTTCTCTTTGATTGGCAGGCACACAAACAAGGTTCTACGAGGAGCTCTCATCCTCTAGACGGACGGAGGAAGGGAAGGATGTCCCACTCACCATCTCCCGTGCTAGAAGAGAACGCGACAGGGGAGGGCGACGCGACAATAGACGCGTCAGCCATGACGACCACGTTATCAGGTATTCCTTTGTTCTCTTCCCCCCCTTTCCTAGAGTAGTTAGCCCGTGTTATTTTATTCATTTAGGCAATACTCTAGGTGGCGATCACATCCATATTCCCATGCTATTAGATTTAATATCCATTCATGTGTCGAGGGGAAGCACAATCCCTGTGATTACACCTTTTGGCGATCACGGTGGGACATCCAGTGCTACCCTCGTAGATCTAGTTTGCCTACTTGCCATATATTTTTCCCCTTTATTTGCTTCTTAGTGCCCTGTTAGTTGTTTTGCTTCTTTATTTCCTACATTTTTCTGTGTTCGGTTCGTGTCGCGGCGTATCGCGTGGCCGCGACATGATCGCGGCGTCCTGATAGGATGCGACAGCAGGTTAGTACAATCCGACCCTTACCTGTCTTATCCTGCTTCTAGGAATCCATGCACCCATTCTCTGTATGTTTCTACCATGTATCATCGCGTTTTTTGTATGTTAGCATCCTGTTAGGATTCGGTTTCCCCGTTTATTTCTCCTTGTAAGTTTTTGGGTCTACTCGCGGCAGTGCACGGGGACGCGACGGGGTCGCATCCGAGATAAGCGTCGCGTCTACAGGTATGCTTTGTGTGTTACTGTTTTCATTCCTGGATCGGTTTCTGAATGCTCCATGATCCATTTTGTATAGTTTTGGCGATTTTGTACACTCATCATTTGTTTAGGTAGTCTGTTTGAGTCTGCGTGTGTGTGACTTACTATGTTCTCAAGATCTGTTCGTATCGCGGCAGTCCGCTCTGTCGCGATACGGTCGCGGCGTACACGGCCGCCGCGACTTGGCCCGAGAGCTGTTTTGGTCACCCTGTCTGCTCCTCATCTTCACTCTTGCATACATTTCGGACATTTAGGCCCCTTGCATACGCTATTCATCCTATTGGTCAGGTTCCCCCTTGGATGAGTGAGTCCTCTCACCTACGAGCACTCGTAGGTTGACTCGGGCCCACCTTCCGAGGACCTCCGTAAGACCCCGTGACCGTACGCACGTTGCGGCTCACCGAGCTAGTTCTACCCGTTGCACCCTCTAGTCCGAGCCACCCTTGCTTGTGAGTGTACCATCCTTAATGACACCGAAGGACTCGAGTTCATACCTATTAGGGTCCATTTGACCGAGTGACACACCCTTAATCAATTCATCTAAAAGGTCAAGTTCAAACCTTAAGCAATTTGCGCATTAATCATGACAACTTGAGTGTTTCATTCATCCCTCCTCTCTCAGTCTTTCTTGATTGTGTTAGGGTCTAGGTTGTTCTGTATCACTCCCTGTCATTTAGGGGGTGCATGCGTCATTGTCTAGGGAGGTCGAGTCATTCCCCTCCTTTCCTTGTACTCTATCATAACCCTTTGTTCGACATGGAACAGTTCCTTGTCCTTGCTAACGATGCCTTACCCCTTGAACTCCTCGAGGATGTGGCCTAACTCTCAACGGCCATACCCCCAGGGCATATTCAGGCTCCCCTTGTCATTGGGGGTCACTCCCGTCCTCCTTCTCCTCCAATGGAAGATGACCCACATTCCCAATTTAGTTAGCTACTTCCCCATCTAACTCCGGATCAAGTCCGAGAGTTCATTGCTGCCACCAAGGGCAAACAACCCCTGTGTCCCTCTGCCCGTAACTTAGCTCAGCCGGCGGTCTCCTCCGCCCACGTTGTCTCAGCACCCCACCTCTTCAGGGGCAAACCCTATACCCCTCCGTCCTCGGGCCATTCATTTCTCGGAACCCAGCTATCTTCCGGCACGAGAGGTCCGACCTCGATCCCCTCCAACTTCAATGTACTATACGGCCGAACCTGCCTCCCCGGCCCGTGAGAGGTCTCACACTTTCGAGCAACCCCACTCCATTGTCTCAACACACCATGCCCAAGCCCCCTCCGACTTCCTTGCGGAGTGGGCTGTCATGAAAAAGGAGCTCCATGACCTCCGGAGGCAGATTGACCCTCACAAGGTAGCCGACATTGCTCTCCCATCCTTCCAATATCTCCGAGTTCCACCCCAGTCGGAGCTCCCTATTTATCGGCGGTACTCTGGGGTAGGGACCTTATGTTCATTTAAAGGACTTTGTTTATGAGTCAGCACCACATAAGTATGATCGCCATCTCATGGCATATTTGTTCAGAAAGTCCTTAGATGGTCCAGCCCTGGAGTGGTTTTATGCTCTCCCCCCTGAAGAAGCCGAGGATTTCCGAATTGTCCAAGAGAGGTTCTTACAGCAGTTCCAAGATCGGGTTGGACCTGAATACTCCTTTGTAGATTTGGTGGCTGAAAAGATGAGGCCCGAAGAGGAATTTTCAACTTATGCCGACCAATGGCATTCACTGGCTTCTAAGGTCCGCTGCCCCATGCCGGAAGAGGAGAAGGTCAAGCTGCTAATCTCCAACGCCACCCCAACATACCGGGCCATTCTGGCCATGAATGACATTACAACCAGGCACCAATTGTATAGCCGAGCCCATTTCATTCAGACCCAACTCAAAGACTCGCCTATACATTCCATGTTCGAGACCCCTAAAACCCGTTACACCAAGAAATCCCAAGGCCCAGTTACTGAAGGGATCCAAACCAATGAATAAGTAGGTGCAGTAAGTAACCCCTAAGGCCCAGTAGGTAGGTCCCCATACACTCAGCAATCTCAGCAGCCATGGAACAACAACCGGCAACCACTTCCTCAAGGTCAGAACCTTCCCCAAGACCAGCGCCAATACTCTCAGGTCCCTCCACCTCAAAATGGCTTTGCCCCTAGAAGCCCAATGGACCCAAAAGAGCTCAATATCCGCCTCTACCCGAGTCATTGGCCGATGTCTTTGCAGCCCTCATGTCCCTCAATGCTCTTAGACTCCCTCCTGAGAAGGCAAACTGGAATATGGCAGCGGACCAAACAAAGTATTGTGTTTACCAACGCCATCCGGGCCACAATGTGTCAGACTGCTTCTAGTTTCGGGATATGATATACAATCTTCATGAGCAGAACCAAATCGACTGGGCAGAAATGAGAAGGTTCATCCAGACCTTAAGGGACCAACAGGGTCAAAGGCAACAGCAGCAACAGGAAAGGCGATAGCAGCCGCAACAGCAACAACAACAACAACAACAGCAACAACAGCAACAACAACAGTTCCAGCCCTTCCAACAACAGTACCAGCAACAGCAACAACAACAACAGCCGAGGCAGCCGGCAAATGACCTTGGCATAATCCGCAACCCCATGCCACAACATCCTGCAGCCCCAAAGCCCCAACCTGCTCCGCCACCTCCTTCACCCACACAAGTCAATCCAGTCGTCCATTACCCACCACCAGAAGCTCAATGGGCCTTCGATGATGAGCACGAAGTGGGCCAGCTTCTAGTCATTTCCCACAACACACCCACTACCCCACACCTACATCTACCATACCTCCCTCCTCCACCTACCGTCGCCGCCATTACCTCTCCGCTTTAGACTCCCCCATCTTGTCACCCATATCCCTCATCCACCAACATCTCTTTATCCCTTACGCCGGCACCATTGCTAGCCAACCCCTCCATCCTTGACACTCACCACCTCCACTCCACCATAATCGCCTGCGGAGCGGGCGGATGTTCCATGATGTACCCTAATGCATCCGTATCCATGCTAGGTCAACCAATACAACAAACCAGCACTCACAGCAGCAAGATGCAGAGAGATAGATCCGTTCCGGGGACCATATGATATCTTAAAGCATTTGGATCAAAATCCTGCCAAGATCTAATTTTGAAGTTGATCAAGAGGTCACAGGACTCATCAAGATGCCCTAAGGCCTTCTGCAAAGGGTCATGGTCAGTGAGGACATGAACCTCGTAATCTACCCTCTAACATTCTATTGTATTATTATAGGGGGGGGGGGGGGGGGGGGGGGGGGGGGGGGGGGGGGGGGGGTGGGGGGGGGGGGGGGGGGGGGGGGGGGGGGGGGGGGGGGGGGGTGGGGGGGGGGGGGGGGGGGGGGGGGGGGGGGGGGGGGGGGGGGGGGGGGGGGGGGTGGGGGGGGGGGGGGGGGGGGGGGGGGGGGGGGGGGGGGGGGGGGGGGGGGGGGGGGGGGGGGGGGGGGGGGGGGGTGGGGGGGGGGGGGGGGGGGGGGGGGGGGGGGGGGGGGGGGGGGGGGGGGGGGGGGGGGGGGGGGGGGGGGGGGGGGTGGGGGGGGGGGGGGGGGGGGGGGGGGGGGGGGGGGGGGGGGGGGGGGGGGCGGGGGGGGGGGGGGGGGGGGGGGGGGGGGGGGGGGGGGGGGGGGGGGGGGGGGGGGGGGGGGGGGGGGGGGGGGGGGGGGGGGGGGGGGGGGGGGGGGGGGGGGGGGGGGGGGGGGGGGGGGGGGGGGGGGGGGGGGGGGGGGGGGGGGGGGGGGGGGGGGGGGGGGGGGGGGGGGGGGGGGGGGGGGGGGGGGGGGGGGGGGGGGGGGGGGGGGGGGGGGGGGGGGGGGGGGGGTGGGGGGGGGGGGGGGGGGGGGGGGGGGGGGGGGGGGGGGGGGGGGGGGGGGGGGGGGGGGGGGGGGGGGGGGGGGGGGGGGGGGGGGGGGGGGGGGGGGGGGGGGGGGGGGGGGGGGGGGGGGGGGGGGGGGGGGGGGGGGGGGGGGGGGGGGGGGGGGGTGGGGGGGGGGGGGGGGGGGGGGGGGGGGGGGGGGGGGGGGGGGGGGGGGGGGGGGGGGGGGGGGGGGGGGGGGGGGGGGGGGGGGGGGGGGGGGGGGGGGGGGGGGGGGGGGGGGGGGGGGGGGGGGGGGGGGGGGGGGGGGGGGGGGGGGGGGGGTGGGGGGGGGGGGGGGGGGGGGGGGGGGGGGGGGGGGGGGGGGGGGGGGGGGGGGGGGGGGGGGGGGGGGGGGGGGTGGGGGGGGGGGGGGGGGGGGGGGGGGGGGGGGGGGGGGGGGGGGGGGGGGGGGGGGGGGGGGGGGGGGGGGGGGGGGGGGGGGGGGGGGGGGGGGGGGGGGGGGGGGGGGGGGGGGGGGGGGGGGGGGGGGGGGGGGGGGGGGGGGGGGGGGGGGGGGGGGGGGGGGGGGGGGGGGGGGGGGGGGGGGGGGGGGGGGGGGGGGGGGGGGGGGGGGGGGGGGGGGGGGGGGGGGGGGGGGGGGGGGGGGGGGGGGGGGGGGGGGGGGGGGGGGGGGGGGGGGGGGGGGGGGGGGGGGGGGGGGGGGGGGGGGGGGGGGGGGGGGGGGGGGGGGGGGGGGGGGGGGGGGGGGGGGGGGGGGGGGGGTGGGGGGGGGGGGGGGGGGGGGGGGGGTGGGGGGGGGGGGGGGGGGGGGGGGGGGGGGGGGGGGGGGGGGGGGGGGGGGGGGGGGGGGGGGGGGGGGGGGGGGGGGGGGGGGGGGGGGGTGGGGGGGGGGGGGGGGGGGGGGGGGGGGGGGGGGGGGGGGGGGGGGGGGGGGGGGGGGGGGGGGGGGGGGGGGGGGTGGGGGGGGGGGGGGGGGGGGGGGGGGGGGGGGGGGGGGGGGGGGGGGGGGGGGGGGGGGGGGGGGGGGGGGGGGGGGGGGGGGGGGGGGGGGGGGGGGGGGGGGGGGGGGGGGGGGGGGGGGGGGGGGGGGGGGGGGGGGGGGGGGGGGGGGGGGGGGGGGGGGGGGGGGGGGGGGGGGGGGGGGGGGGGGGGGGGGGGGGGGGGGGGGGGGGGGGGGGGGGGGGGGGGGGGGGGGGGGGGGGGGGGGGGGGGGGGGGGGGGGGGGGGGGGGGGGGGGGGGGGGGGGGGGGGGGGGGGGGGGGGGGGGGGGGGGGGGGGGGGGGGGGGGGGGGGGGGGGGGGGGGGGGGGGGGGGGGGGGGGGGGGGGGGGGGGGGGGGGGGGGGGGGGGGGGGGGGGGGGGGGGGGGGGGGGGGGGGGGGGGGGGGGGGGGGGGGGGGGGGGGGGGGGGGGGGGGGGGGGGGGGGGGGGGGGGGGGGGGGGGGGGGGGGGGGGGGGGGGGGGGGGGGGGGGGGGGGGGGGGGGGGGGGGGGGGGGGGGGGGGGGGGGGGGGGGGGGGGGGGGGGGGGGGGGGGGGGGGGGGGGGGGGGGGGGGGGGGGGGGGGGGGGGGGGGGGGGGGGGGGGGGGGGGGGGGGGGGGGGGGGGGGGGGGGGGGGGGGGGGGGGGGGGGGGGGGGGGGGGGGGGGGGGGGGGGGGGGGGGGTGGGGGGGGGGGGGGGGGGGGGGGGGGGGGGGGGGGGGGGGGGGGGGGGGGGGGGGGGGGGGGGGGGGGGGGGGGGGGGGGGGGGGGGGGGGGGGGGGGGGGGGGGGGGGGGGGGGGGGGGGGGGGGGGGGGGGGGGGGGGGGGGGGGGGGGGGGGGGGGGGGGGGGGGGGGGGGGGGGGGGGGGGGGGGGGGGGGGGGGGGGGGGGGGGGGGGGGGGGGGGGGGGGGGGGGGGGGGGGGGGGGGGGGGGGGGGGGGGGGGGTGGGGGGGGGGGGGGGGGGGGGGGGGGGGGGGGGGGGGGGGGGGGGGGGGGGGGGGGGGGGGGGGGGGGGGGGGGGGGGGGGGGGGGGGGGTGGGGGGGGGGGGGGGGGGGGGGGGGGGGGGGGGGGGGGGGGGGGGGGGGGGGGGGGGGGGGGGGGGGGGGGGGGGGGGGGGGGGGGTGGGGGGGGGGGGGGGGGGGGGGGGGGGGGGGGGGGGGGGGGGGGGGGGGGGGGGGGGGGGGGGGGGGGGGGGGGGGGGGGGGGGGGGGGGGGGGGGGGGGGGGGGGGGGGGGGGGGGGGGGGGGGGGGGGGGGGGGGGGGTGGGGGGGGGGGGGGGGGGGGGGGGGGGGGGGGGGGGGGGGGGGGGGGGGGGGGGGGGGGGGGGGGGGGGGGGGGGGGGGGGGGGGGGGGGGGGGGGGGGGGGGGGGGGGGGGGGGGGGGGGGGGGGGGGGGGGGGGGGGGGGGGGGGGGGGGGGGGGGGGTGGGGGGGGGGGGGGGGGGGGGGGGGGGGGGGGGGGGGGGGGGGGGGGGGGGGGGGGGGGGGGGGGGGGGGGGGGGGGGGGGGGGGGGGGGGGGGGGGGGGGGGGGGGGGGGGGGGGGGGGGGGGGGGGGGGGGGGGGGGGGGGGTGGGGGGGGGGGGGGGGGGGGGGGGGGGGGGGGGGGGGGGGGGGGGGGGGGGGGGGGGGGGGGGGGGGGGGTGGGGGGGGGGGGGGGGGGGGGGGGGGGGGGGGGGGGGGGGGGGGGGGGGGGGGGGGGGGGGGGGGGGGGGGGGGGGGGGGGGGGGGGGGGGGGGGGTGGGGGGGGGGGGGGGGGGGGGGGGGGGGGGGGGGGGGGGGGGGGGGGGGGGGGGGGGGGGGGGGGGGGGGGGGGGGGGGGGGGGGGGGGGGGGGGGGGGGGGGGGGGGGGGGGGGGGGGGGGGGGGGGGGGGGGGGGGGGGGGGGGGGGGGTGGGGGGGGGGGGGGGGGGGGGGGGGGGGGGGGGGGGGGGGGGGGGGGGGGGGGGGGGGGGGGGGGGGGGGGGGGGGGGGGGGGGGGGGGGGGGGGGGGGGGGGGGGGGGGGGGGGGGGGGGGGGGGGGGGGGGGGGGGGGGGGGGGGGGGGGGGGGGGGGGGGGGGGGGGGGGGGGGGGGGGGGGGGGGGGGGGGGGGGGGGGGGGGGGGGGGGGGGGGGGGGGGGGGGGGGGGGGGGGGGGGGGGGGGGGGGGGGGGGGGGGGGGGGGGGGGGGGGGGGGGGGGGGGGGGGGGGGGGGGGGGGGGGGGGGGGGGGGGGGGGGGGGGGGGGGGGGGGGGGGGGGGGGTGGGGGGGGGGGGGGGGGGGGGGGGGGGGGGGGGGGGGGGGGGGGGGGGGGGGGGGGGGGGGGGGGGGGGGGGGGGGGGGGGGGGGGGGGGGGGGGGGGGGGGGGGGGGGGGGGGGGGGGGGGGGGGGGGGGGGGGGGGGGGGGGGGGGGGGGGGGGGGGGGGGGGGGGGGGGGGGGGGGGGGGGGGGGGGGGGGGGGGGGGGGGGGGGGGGGGGGGGGGGGGGGGGGGGGGGGGGGGGGGGGGGGGGGGGGGGGGCGTCCATTTGTATCCAATTGAGCCCCCTAAGAGCTTGGGGGGTTCTCAGGGGTGCAGTTCAGCTACCCCACCACCATAGCTAAATATGGACAATTCCGGGTGACTGTCATGGGATTGTCCGTTGCAAGCAGAAACTGGGAACCACTCGTCATGTCGATGAGTTTTATGTGTGGACATTGATCCCACCTACAAGGACCATCTTAGGGCAGCCGTGGATCGATATCTTAGGTGGCAGTCCTTCCACCGCACATCAATGTCTGAAGTTCCTTCCAAGGGAGGTAGTCAAAGTCAAGAGGGGACAAGGACCCCACACGGTGGAAGCTGTTGAGAGAGTGTTACCTTCAGTTTGGCCGTCCACAAGCACGTTATCTCCAGACTGTGTGAATATCACTGGGCTTATACTTTTCTCCAATCGCCCCCAATTGCGTCACGGCAGTAGCAGCTGTAACAGGGGTATCAGGAAACGCAAAGGGGTGGGATATCATGTTCAGGATCGGCTACAAGATCGAAAAAGGGTTAGGTGCTCAGCTCCAAGGCAGAGTCAAAGCTGTCACGGAACAAGGAAATCCACAAAGCGTGGCTTAGGATACCACAGAATGGGCAGCATTCTCACCCATCCACCAACAGATCAACAGCCTCTTACTGGGACATGTATGATCCTTCATCAGGGGACCTATACACCCGGATATAACACTATGGTTCCAAAATCAGCATATCAAGTATTGGAAGGCTCAGCGACCTGGTAAGAAGAGAAGGCGAGAGACAATACAGAAGCATCAGATCTTGAAGATGTCATTTCAGCAGTACTTTTATTGTTCAGCGGTATGAAGCTGAGACAGAAGAGTCCGAGTTGGAGGATCTCATTCAGCAGTCGACCACATATTCAGCGAAGGACGACACATTGCAGGCTCAGGCAGCAGCGTCAGCATTAGCAACAGCAGCCACCACCAGCGACAGTTGCTGGATTTGGGAGGAAATTGAAATTGTAAGTTCAGCCGATAACAAGAGAGCTCTGGCCGGGGTTTTCTCGGTCTCCCGCCACTTTTTTCATCCATCCTTGGTTTATAATTCCAATTCATTCCCTTATCCCCTCCCTTCATCCTCCAATTCTCCTCCGACGTTGTTGAAGCGTTAGTCTCCCTTCACCCCTTTCGCCATTTTCCTTAATGCTCAGTTCTGTCCTTCTACCGAAGCTCCCAATGTAATGTAGTCCTTTTCCTTATAATAAAATCCCAAAAAAAATGTGTGCTTCTCCATACTTGTCAACTCCCTTCTCGGACAGCGATCCCCGTCCTTCTCTTTCCTCCTTCTCGGATGGCGATCCCCGTTTTTCTCCTTCCTCCTTCTTCAGACGGCAACCCCCATCTTTCTCCTTCCTCTTCTTTGGACGGCGATCCCCGTTCACCTCCTCTCCCCTACTATTTAACTCTTGTTGTCTCGCTCTCTCCTTCCCGATGGCGATCCTCGTCACCCCTGCGCCCCTTCTTTCTCGACGGAGATCCCCGTCTGGCGGTGATCCCCGTCACTCCCTTCTTCCTAGGCGGCAATCCCCGCCCTTTTCCTCCTTTTGCTCAAGCTGTGTTTCCGCCTGTCGACCAACATGGTCGTTTTGGGCGACCTGGGTGAGGGGCCTTCTGTTCCCCTACACCCCAACTCTGTTGCCGGCACCCTGAGCTCGGGTGGCCTGCCTCCTCCTCCAGCCCCATCGGAGGACTTTCGTGGCCCTACCGCACCCTTTTCTTTCCATTCCATTAAATCTTTGGACGTTTCTCCAGAACCCTCTGTAAATATCGAATCTAGTTTGGGTCCAGGGGTAGAATCTCGCAAGTCCCCGTCCCCGTCTAGGAGGAAGAAGGGTAGTGGCATACCCCGTAGGTATCTCTTAGACCTGGTACATAGGTGCGGCACTCTTCTAGCTGTCGAAGAGTTCGTCCAGGAAGCAGTGGTTCTAAACATGGAGGATATGTGCATAGAGGAAGGGCAAGATGACGGATTTGGAGTGTATGAGATCTTAGCTGAAGATGACCCATCGGATGAAAATGATTGTGAAATAGAATATGCTGCCAAGATGTATGCGAGTGGCATGAGGAGATTTGATGAACCCACCTCGGCAGTCGACGAGCCCACCAAAGAGGTAAACGTGGGAACAAGAAGAGGATCCCAGGCTTTTAACCATAGCTTCCAGTCTCCTCCAGAAGAAGAAGAGGCGCTCATAGAGATGATAAGGAGTTCAAAGATTCCTTTGCCTGGTCCTATGACAACATGCCCAGCATTGACCTGAATTGGTTGGAACACAAGTTAATTTTAAAGCTAGGGGCAGTTGCCGTGTAAACAAAAGTTTAAGAAGATTTCTCCCCCACATTGCTCTAAAAAGGAAATGAGAGGAAATTGACAAACTACACAAAGCAAAGTTCATTCGTGTAGTCATCTACCCGTTGTGGGTGGCAAATATAGTCCCGGTGATGAAGAAAGACGGAAGGGTATGCATCTCGCATAGACTTCTGGACTTGAATAAGGCATGTCCAAAGGATATTTCCCATTACCTCTTTGGATGTCTAATTGATAATACTGCAGGGTTCGAAACTCTATCATTCATGGATGGGTTATTCAGGTTATAATCAGATCCGTCTAGCCCCGGAGGATCAAGAGAGACTTCTTTCACCACCCCCTGGGGAACGTATTGCTATGTGGTTATTGCCGTTTGAACTGAAGAATGCCGGCGCCACTTATCAAAGGGCAATGTTAGCTATCTTCCACGACATGATACACATTGACGTTGAGGTCTACGTGGATGATATCGTGGTGAGTCTCGACTCGAAGAGACACTCCTCCGTCCTTGCCAAAGTATTCCGTCGAGCACAAGAGTATCAGTTGAAAATGAATCCGAAGAAGTGCGTATTTGGGTTCGTCGGGAAAATTGCAGGGTTCATAGTCAGCAAACGGGGGATTCAAATAGACCCTCACAAGGACAAGGTGATAAATGAAATGCCCCTCCCAAGAACATATCCGAGCTTCGAGGTTTGATCGGTTGGCTTCAGTTCATAAGGAGATTCATATCTCAGCACTCCCAAAGATGTCGTCCCTTCTATGAATTGTTGAAAGGAGGAGTCAATTTTGATTGGAACGCCAAGTGCCAAGAGGCCTTTGATGAACTCAAGAGTTACCTTATGAATCCGCCCGTGCTTAGGGTGCCCATCCCTGAGAAACCTTGATTCTATATTTGTCGACCATGAGGACTCCCTAGGAGCTGTCCTTGCTCAACATGATGAATCTGGCAAAAGAAAGGGCAGTCTATTACCTATCTAGGCTCTTCATCCTTCCGAGCTCAAACTCACTACAATGGAGGAAACATGTGCAGCGCTAGTTTGGGTGGTGCAGAAATGGAAGCACTACTTCCTAGCTCATAAGGTGAGTTTGATTTCTAGAATGGATCCTATTAGGTATCTCCTGGAGAAGCCGGTCCTTGCCGACAGATTGGCATGCTGGCAAAGTTTCCTCTCCCAATTCGATATCACCTTCATAGTTCAGAAAGCTATCAAAGGGTATGCCATTGCTGAGCACCTTTCTCACCTCCCTCTCCTCATAGTGATACGGTTCAAGAGGAATTCCCCAATGAAAACCTATCACTATATCCCAAGATCCCTTCTGGTGCTCCATTTTGACGGAGCTCTAAATTCTAGGATGGGGCATTGTGGTGTTTTGCTCACCCCAGAAGGGATCACCATTCCTCTAGCCTATCAGCTCCATTTCATGCCACCAATAATATCCTCCGAGTATGAGGCTCTCCTTGCCGGTCTTAAGCTTGCCTACCTCTTAGGTGGTGTCACCTCAAGATCATAGGAGACTCTTAACTCGTCCTTCGGAAAGTCCTTTCTACCTATCGCACTCGTGACCCCAAACTCAAGCCCTACCAAGATCTGGTCACTCTCCTAGCCAAGCAATTTCGTCAACTCATCTACATTCATACTCCTCGTTCTCAAGATATCCTGGCCAATGCCCTCGCATCCCTGGCCTCCTCTCTCTCCTTCCCTCTCAGCCGCAGCACTGAGACAATCACCGTTCAAAGGTTAGAGGCTCCCTCCACTCAGGATCCTTGGTACGTTAACCTCAGGAGTTCTCTAGTTTTGAAGGCAGAGAGGAAAGAAGCGAAGGAGTTATTGCTTGTGGAGCTAGGAGAAATGATGTTAGAAGAAAGGCCATGGTACCATGAGATTGAGCAATATTGCAGAGACGGTACCGTTCCCGAAGAAGCTGAAGTGGAGGATAAGTGAGCCATCCGTAGAGCGGCATTGAGATATACCCTTATTGGTGGAGTGCTCTACAAGCGCGCTCTAAATGGAATGCTCCTAGAGTTGTGACAAATGAAGATGCTCAGAACATAGTGGAAGGATCCCATTCCAGTGAGTGCGGAGGGCATGTGAATAGCCAAATGTTGGCTAAGAAAATTGTCAGGCAGGGCTACTACTGGCCGACCCTAGAAGAAGACTGTGCCACCTACGTTCGTAGGTGTGTCAAGTGCGAGATCTATGCCGACAAAATTCATGCTCCCTCCTCCTCTTTACATCCACTATCCTCCCCTTGGCCTTTGATATCATTGGGCCCCTTGGTGATCCTAATGCTTAGGTAAAACAAAAATCCTTCATTCTCACTACTACTGAGTACTTCACCAAGTGGGCCGAAGCTGAAGCATTTGTGGAAATCAAAGGTTCAACCATGTGCAGATTCATCATGAGGAACATCATCGCGTGGTTCGGAGTGCCAAGCAGCCTCGTCACTGACAATGGACCACAGTTCATATCTCAAGAGCTTCAAGACTTGTGTAAGAAATTCAACATTTCCTTGCATCATTCGTCTCCGTACTATCCATAAGGCAACGGCCAGGCCGAAGCCACAAACAAAACGCTTTTGAAAATTATAAAGAAAACTTGTGAGTCTAATAAGTTTACTGATTGGCCAGAAAAATTAGTTGAGGCTCTGTGGGCCTACCGCACCTCCGTCTGCACGCCCACCGGGCAAACTCCATTCTCACTTATGGGATGGAAGCGGTATGTCCACACGAGATCCTTATTCCTTTGCTAAGAGTCCAGCTAGACAAGGAACTCAATCCTGATGAACATCGGGAGGCGTTACTGGTACAACTAGAACTCTTAGATGAACGGTGTCTGGCCGCGGCCGATCATGTGCTTGCATATCAAACTAGACTCTCAAGATCTTTTCAAAAGAAAGTGATTGAGCGTAAATTTCAAGAAGGAGACATGGTTCTGAAGCGCATTTTTATAAAACCCGGAGGTCCGAGGTCCAAATTGTCAGCAAACTGGGAAGGGTCGTATGTCGTCAGGGAAGTGTACTCCGGAAACGCGTATAGGCTTGTTAATGCCGAAGGTGAGGAGCTCTCTCACCCATAGAATGGGCTATATCTTAAAAGATTCTACCCCTAATGTTGATAACAACACCAATTTGCAAAAGCGAATGTTGTTGGCCATGTACCTCACTCCCCCTCATTGTGGTGATTGATCTCTATGTCCTACCACACACACACAACACGGCGACCTAAGGCCAATTCCCCTTCGTTCATGGTGTTTTCACTCAGCCCTACCGTAGGGAATCGAAGGTCAATTCTCTTCTTACTCGGACAAGGTCTAGGGGCAAGGGGGAAGCTAGCCTATAGACAAGAAATGGTATTGACCATGTGTATGAAGTCTCAAAGAGGGGCGGTCAATTCAAAAGAAAAGCAAAAAAGACAAAAAAAAAAACAAGAAAATAATGAAAAAAAGAATGATAAGGAAATAGGGGCATGTCAAAGAGTGACAGTACAGTTTCCCCACGGGATGCCCTTGAGCCAGGTGCGTACGCATGCCCCCCAATTCAAAAGAACAATGACCTTAAAAGTCCCTGGACAACAGACGAATTCCACATGTAGCATACCCGTTGCAAATCTTACAAGCCTGTAACCCCGACCCCAAAGCCAAGTCTTATCTCATTACGAATCTTCTAATTCTCCCTAAAAGACCAAAGGACCCCCACACCTGGTCTGTGTTGGAACATCAATATTCAAGGGGCAAGAAGCCTTAGCAAGCCAAGGATAAATGCACACCGCACATAGATGTTATTCACCAAACGAGAGAAGGGGATGAGATCCATGGCTAATTACTCAAAAAAGAAGAGCAAGAAGTGTTGTTATCAGAAACTTCAAAAATCCAAAAAAAAATCAGAAATATCAAAATTCCAAAAAAATCAGAAATTTTAAAAATCCAAAAAAATCAAGAATTTCAAAAATCCAAAAAAAATCAGAAATTTCAAAAATCCAAAATAATTAGAAATCTCAAAAATGCAAAAAAAAATAGAAATCTCAAAAATTCAAAAAAAATCAGAAAATCCAAAAAGAATGGTGTACATACCGCTTTCTTTTAGCATGCATTGCTTATTTTTCTTTCTGCCTATTAATAAGGCTCAGCCCCTTGACAATTATAAAAGTCACATTCATATTTATTTAAACGCAAGGGGCTGAGCCAAAGAGCAGATCTGACTTGTTTTGCTAAGTGTGCAGGGATAGGTAATTCTAAGGGACACGCAGCGTGTACTCAGTATTCTCTACCTCTCCCGTGTTCAAATCTCATCTCACCTCGTGTCAATGAGCAACCATTTATTCCATAAACAATTGGCATAAACAAAAAGTTCCACTAAGATATGAATAGCATGTACAAAGATAAAGGGGAGGTGGCACCTATTCTCCACTGTTATCCACCACCACTCTCCCGGATCCCTCCTGCCTATCTGGAGGTGGCAGCATCTTGCCACCACCTCTGCCACTCTGGGCGCTCCCCTCACCCTGGCGGCGCCTCTCCTCCTCCTCGTTCCTCCGGCGACTGGAGGAACCTACCAGATACTGCCCTACGGAGGCGCCGGTCACCCTGCTGACACTCGCCCTGCTCCTGCTCCTGCTACGTGAACGGCCTATGTCCGTCACGATCTGTTGTAGACTCCGCGCCAGGGCCTCCTATGTCCGTAGGTCAGCCCGTAGCCGAGCAAGCTCCTCCAGGTCCACTGACGACCGCTGCACTCGCAGTGTCGCCAGCTCCCTCGTCGCCTCCGCCACTCGGGCCTCAGCTGCCTCCACCCGGATGCGCAGCTGGTCTCTCTCTCCTCGCGCAGCCGTGATCTCCCCCTGCAACTGGTCTCTCTTTCCTCGTGCAGCCGTGATCTCCCCCTGCAACTGGTCTCTCTGACCCTGCCACTGGTCTCCCTGACCCTGCAGCTGGTCCCTCTGTGCCTGCAAATCCATTGCATGCTCGGTAGTGAGCCGCAAATCTCCCTCCTGCAGAGAAACAGTCTAGTCAATACCCAAATGTTAATAATTTTCAAACTATAACTCTTTTGAACTTACCCGCGCTGCCAAGTCTCTCTCTGCCTCCTCGGCCGGTCTGACTGCTGCTGCCAGGCGTTCCTCCAGATCCGATCAGGAGGTCTCTGCTGCCCTCGAGGAGGAGGCACCAGCTGCGGAGGCCCTCCTCACTCTCTCCAACTCCTTCCGCTGCACATAAAAACACCCGTCAAATGTCTAAATCAGCTATAAAAATGGTTAAGTGCTGAAGTCTGAGTAAGCACTTACCAGCTCCTCGGCCTGCCTCTGTGCCACCTCCCAATCCTACATCGCCGAGAAAAGTAGGGCTCGGAGCGATGCTACCTCACCAGCCACGTCCACCTGCAACACATTGTCAAGTCAGTAACTCAATTCCATAAATCCAAATTCACTGAGTCGTGGTTTAGGAGTTTTACCTGGTGTCGGGCGCTCTTGTACACTTTCCCTCCATACTTCAAGGCATACGCCTGGAGGTATGCATCGTCGGTGGTCACGCTAGACTTGACTACCTTTCCCTTGTGCTCCCAGTTGTTGATTTGCTCCTTCACCCACTCACGCCAATCGGTAGTGTCGTGGAGTCCCTAGAAACTTCGACCCGGCCTGTGAAAGCGGTCTCGGATGGGGAACTCCACTGCACTCTGCCGAAGCCCGAGTGAGCGCTGGCAAAGGAACAAGTGAAGAGGTAGCACAAGGTTTAGTGCATGTAACCACACCGACCTACCGAAGTAGGGGCGAGCCTGCACCAACCAGGGCTATCCCTCATCACCCTCCCCCAGGTATGGCTGCCAAACCACCTGCAAAACAAATCCGATCAGTCACTAAGCAATAAAATCAAGCAATCAATCAAAGGGAAAGGTTAAGAGTGCTTACATTCAGGTAGGGGTAGCTGTCAATAGCCTCCTCTAGACGCTCGAGCTGGTCCCCTAGGCTGCGAGAATCACAGATAGGATCGAATTCACTACAAGAAAATGCGGATTTTCTGACAGAAAGAATCCGTCGGAAATCCGACGGGAATCCATCGGAACATAATCCTTCAAACAGATTTTCGTCCAAAGCTTGTCGGAAATGGTCCGTCGGAAATTGTTGGTCAGAAATTACCGATGGAAGAAAATTCCGTCGGAATTCGGTCGGAAAACTCTGACGGACAAATCCGTCGGAAATACCGTCAGTATTTACCGACAGATATTCCGTCAGTAAATCTGTAAACCCGTCGGAAAAGGCTATCAAAACTATAGACGGAATTACCGACCGATTTTCCGTCGGTAATTAGAATTTCTGACGGATATTTATTCCGTTGGAAAATCCGTCGGAATATGCAGTAATTTTTTTAAATTGACAAAAAAAAAGATTTTTCAAACTGCACAATATTCATAAATTTCATAATACTCACGGTCAACATAAAACATAAATACAATAAATATAAAAATCATACAAAATAATAATACACAAAATCAAGACAGATCTGCTGGATCATCTGCTGTCCCTGCCTCGTCATCGTCAGGTTCCGGAGGGGATCCTATATTAAAAGAATTAATATGAGAAATATTAATAATTAAAAGACATACATTATTTTCAAAAATTAAATTTAAAATATGTGATTTTCTCAAGTTTAATTAGATACTATTTTAGATCCATCGTTTCTTGGGTGTTTTTAGATCTATCATTTGAACGCCGAACACAATCCGGGAATCCAAATGGATTCCGTCAATTCCCCACGTCACTTTAAACCCACCCGTCGTGTCGGAGAAAACGGGCACGTCGATCCGATCCCTATTTGGGATTTTGGATCCCCAGGTGGTAGGTTTTAGCCCTTTATATATACTTGGTTGTTTTTTAGATCCATCATTTCAATGCCCAACCCAATCCGAAGATCCAAATTGGATTCCGTCAGTTCCCACACGTCACTTTAACCCGCCCGGCCGTGTCGGAGAAAACGGCATGCCGATCCGATCCCTATTTGGGATTTTGGACCCCCGGGTTGTGTGTTTTGACCCTTTGGACAAGTTTTTTTAAGATCCGTCAATTGAACGCCCTTTACACTTATGTTAAGTTATTAATTTAGATTTCTTTTTGTTCCCTGTTGACATTCTTTAGTGGTTTCATCTCATCCAAAGTGTATGAAATTAATACTAATACTGACCTGAGGTGCTGGCTGTGTGGGGCCTACTCCCTGCATGCTGAGATCAACTGCTGAACCATATTGCCGAACTACGTCTGTAGCTCTGTCTGCTGTGTCTATAGCTGTGCCCGTAGCTCTTCCCGAATGAGGTCTCTAATCTCCTCTACACCACTGACGGGGGGGGGGGGGGGGCGCAGTAGATGAACTCGCGTATGCCGGAGGAGCGATCAAACTCGCATATGAGGACAACACTGGATGAGTATCCAGGCTGTCCCCAAAGCCGTACACTCGACCCTTCCTCGGCCCTCCCGCTGCGTCGACCCAAGCCTCTGGATCCAAGTCTGGCTGAGGAGTGCCCTCTGCATAGCGCTCCGCCATCGTCCTGTCATAAGTCTCCTGCAGAACAAATTAAAATTAAATTATTGTCCATAAATTATTTGAATATATTAATTGAATTCATAATTTATAGCTTGACTTACAGTGATCGTACGGGCAATCTCGCTAACATAGTCATCCGTCCCCTTCCGCTTATGAGTCCGATCAAATAACTCGCGAAATGTAGGGGCACGCTCGAACTCGTGATGCTTACAATTCAAAAAAAATAGTTAGTTTCACAATAATAATCAATGTATTAAGAAATTGAACAATAATATGCTTACCAATTTTTGACTATGGGTCGCATAAGATACGGACCCACTAGTATGCACATTCTTCTCCGGATGAGTTGATCGGTTGCGTATTGCCGCCTGTAACCGCTGCTGCCATGGTCCAGCAGCCAACGCTCACAAAGGGACTCCCATAGTCCTTCCTCACCCAAATAGGGCCATAATCTAGCCAAGCCATAGGATCCCGGTTGCCTGTGGTCTTCATTGCCTTGTCCTGGGCCTCCCACATCGACTTTCTTAAATTTGTCTCGGCAGTAGACTCCCAGACGGCGCGAGCTTGAGGGAGATCCTCGGGTCTCGTGAACACAAACCTCCGCTGTAAAGAAATAAAATTACTCAACTTTCTGCACTAATAGAGATAGTAATTAAATAAATGATTTCAACTCATCTAAACATTAAAAATACCGTGAACATGTCAAATAACAAATCCCGGACGGGCACCGGGAACTCTCTTCATGCATCCATTGGTCCTAGAATATGTGCGTGGACGAGTGTCGTAATATAACGGGAAGCAGAACCGGGATCTATCTTCCCCCTGCAATTGCACATTAATTGTGTACATGAAATGTATAACATAAATAACAAATACAGTAACTTTGAAGTGATCAACTTTACCCTGAGATCCAGCATGGATGTCGTCCCGGTAGCTGAGGCCCCTCCTCAGCTACTGGATGCTGGCTCTCCACCTCTGTTGAAAATAATTTAGTACACTATTATTGTATAAATTACATGAAAACAAACATACTAATCTATGGAAACATACATGTATCTGGTGGTGAGGAAGAAGGGAAAGGTGGCACTGCTCACGTGCTCGGCGGGGAGGCGGTCCCTGTAAAATTATATACACATTAGAAAATATGAATTTAAATTGAACAACAATATATACGTATACCTGTCGCATGGACGACCGGCATGGACGGGGAGGCAGTCCCTGCAAAATTGTATGTACGTTAGATCTCGTGAATTTAATATGAATAATGATATCCATCTGGTTCTTTGTGTACATATGTATATACCTGTCGCTGGGACGACCGACGCGGACAGGGAGGCAGACCTTGAGAAATTATATGTACGTTAGATCTCGTGAATTTAATATAAACAATAATATATAGAGTTTTGTGTTTACATATACATATACCTGTCATGGACGGCGTCGCGGACCCTCGGCCAACGGACGTGGAAACCGTCCGACTTCGTCCTCTACGTACCATATCTCTATTGAGATAAATAAAGATATAACATGTCATCAACACTCAAATTTGAAGTAGCAATTTAATATGAACATATAATTAGCAACAATATGAAGTTCTTACAAAATATAGGATATATTATCTATATTCATCATCAGATGCTGAAGACATGTTTAATTTAGCATCATCTTCGTCATCATCCTCATCATCCCGGGAGTCTTCCTCCACATCAGACTCCACCCTCCGCTCAAGGTCTCGTGGGTCAACTTCTTCCTGTTCGTTACCCTTATGTAAGCAAATTGTTTCATTTATATCATGAACACTGAACTGCATAGAAGCTGCCAACTCTCGTGTGTCACTCCGATCTGATTGAAAAAAATTGTCATTAACACCTTCGAGCTCATCATCAGCCGGGAGAAGCTCATACTCAGGGAATAGCCTTGATTTCACTCTACATGCAGCCCACCAATCTCTTAATTTCAGAGATGAATAATTTGAATAATAAACTTGTTGGGCTTGTGCCGCCAGAATGAATGGCTCATATGTACTCAACTTGGACTTATACTTCACATCGACAATTCCATATGTTGTGTCATGACGAATAGATGTCGGATCAAACCAATGACACTTGAAGAGAAATACATTGTTGTCTTGTCCCAAAAATTGCAGTTCAATGACTTCTTAGAGAATGCCATAATAGTCTATTTCATTTTCATTGTAGGCACTTCCCTTCACACATACGCCTCTGTTCATCGAAGACTTATTTTGTCCATAATCTCTCATGTGAAATCTGTATCCATTCACAATGTAGCCTGGATAGACACGTACAATCTTCGAGGGGCGTTGTATGTGCACTCTGTTTTTACATTTCCTTTTACCATTAATTTTGTTTTTTTGGTATTTTTTTTCTGAGGAAGCAATTGAGGATCATTGTGGTTGATTTTAGGGTCGATTATATATGAACCTTAAATCTAAGTTTTTTTTTGTTTCTATTAGTTTTTGCCATAGTATTAATTTAAAACACTTATTATAAGTGGTTAGAAACTATTTGTAGCTAATTTTTGTATAGATCTAGAGCGCGGGAGAGAGAGAGAGAGAGACCGGCGGCGAGAGAGAGAGAGAGAGAGAGAGAGAGAGAGAGAGAGCGGGAGAGGAAAAGGGGGTGGGGGTTTCGCGGGAGGAAGTAAAGTTGTTTTACCGACGGCATTGCCGACTACAAATATCCGTCGAAATATCCGTCGGTATACCGACGGATATTTCCGACGAACAATTTCCGTCGGAACTTCCGACGGATGTTCCGATGGATATTTTTAGTCGGCATATACGTCAGAATTACCGACGGAAAACAATCCGTCGGAAATATCCGTCGATAATCCCGCAAATTCTTGTGGTGATCCCAACGGCGTGCAATGTGTACCAGACCCAGCCGTGCGAGCTCACCTCTCCCCAGGACCGGGAGATGTAGGT